>JASDQU010370593.1:83561-98232 GCA_032191745.1 Picea mariana | reverse complement strand
TATAGCAATTGTGTCGTAAAGTCTCTTAAAGTCACATATATATAGATCAAATAGTCAACTAGCCGTTAACACTGACCAATGAGATAGGCAAAATCTTCGTCGATATTGCCACGAAAGTTCGTTGCTATAGAGACAAAAATCTTGACTAGCTTAAAAAAAGGTTTTCATGGATATTGCGATGAACTTGCGTGGCAATATCAACGAAAATCTCACTCTGTTTAAAAAAAAGATGAAACTAGTGGAAGCGTGGAAACTTTTCGTGGAATAATCAGCCCATATGTAGTAGTGTCTCTTGCTTATGGTTTGGACTCTCTAATCAGCTCTTGTTACTCTTGCTTGGTGCGCTATCCTTGGAGAAAGGTGTGCCACCTTTGTTTAGCTATCCAGTCTAGGGTTTTCTTCCGGAATGATTCTCTGTCAAGGTTAAGGTGCTCGGGGGTGGCTTCAGCCTATGGTTGGGTGACAATATTGCTATATTGTCTATGTTTAAATGAGCATATCCATTATATTCTAACACTTCAGACCTATAACATGCATGTTATGCTGCAACATTTAATGACAAAACAACATAATGAAAAGCATGCTTACATTGGATTCTCCATAACTTAGCTTGTTGATTTGAAGCTCTGCTGCAAAAATAGACCTCGTCATTGGATTTGCGTCACTGAATTAGCCAAAAATGACTGTCAAATCATCTCCATCCGATTCAGACACTTTCAGGCCCAAGAGACACCTTTGCGTCAATTACCATGCCACTGCCTCTACAATAAATGACTCATTTTGGAGTTACGCTACAAAATATTTTCTCAAATAAAAAAACTAACACCACCATTGCGTTTGTGGCATCATTTTACCTAAAAATGATTGTCTCCACACCTCGATCTGAGTCAGACACTTCCAGACCCAAGAGGCACCCTTGCCTCGGTTTGCATGCCAAAATCCGTACCAGGCCGTATGGATCTGTATGGGTGTGCTTAGACCCCTTTCTCGTGCTCTGTGCATTGTTGTGTGTCTCCCGAACTCTGCCCAGAACCCCCTTCTTATACAATTTTCTGGGCAATTGTACATTGATGAGGAAGTTGGTGGAGCAGTTAGCAGAGCTAATTTTAGGGCGTTGGTTGGCGGAGGTCCCAAGGTTGAATCCCATGGGCCTCCCCATTTAGCACATAGTTATAACCATTTTTGCGTGCCCAGCTAAATTTGGCGGGTGGCCATTAGAAAGGTGGAGTATGTTAAATATGGCAAAACATGTGTTAAAATTGGCAGAATATTCTAAATATAGCAGAGATTCCAGCAGACGGTTTGGTGGAGGTTATATATAGCGGAACTGTCGCCATATTTGGAGCAGTTCTGATATATATATATATTTTAATTTTTTTTCCACGGGGTGTTATTGTGCATTTTCGGGGTGCCACATGGCACATCCCCATTAGGCCATGTTGTATCCACTGACTTGTCCACATGTGTGTTGACATCACCTCCACGTCATCTCGGACACGTGACACCTTTTGGGTGGTTCCAAGTGGCGCCCTGAAAATCCCAAATCCGAGTGACACATGGCAGCCTCTAGTGCTTCCATGTGGCATGTTGATGTCATCATGAAATGTGTAACCCTTTGAGTTATCCACGTAGGTTGTACGGATGCTGATGTCATCTGTATTGATGCTGACATCAACAGTACGGATGTTGACTCATCCCTGCTGACTGGGCTGGGTTAACCAAAACTTTAACCGCTTATATATTTTGATATGTAACTTTGTTTGACGATCCATTTGCGTTGTTGGAAATATCACGACGCACTCTTTGTGATCATGCCATTTTAATTAAGTTTTGGGAACTTTAAATTTTTTCCCTTTTATGCCTGTTGAAGCCATTCTGAGCATCCTGGGACACTTCTGAAACTTTTGTAATGTTCCGTAGATCCATATGGATCATGCCTCCCAATTGAAAGGACTTTTGGTCCCCAAAATTCATTACATTAAGTTTCATGTCCATTGGACTTGCAATAAGAAACCCTTATCCAAACTACCTCACAAGGCCTATAACAATATCAACATGTGCAAAAAAAAACAAGTGATATCAACAATTATCACTTTTACACAATACCATTCTACGGGGTTTGATTCACAACATGTGATTTACAAAAGATGGCCACTCTCTACTAACTCAATGATTTTCCCCATTTGTTGAACCATTTTTCCAAACATGTCCTCTTTACCGAGCTACCCTTTCTCTGGTAGTTGGTCTTCTTCTGGTGGCAGATTTTTCTGTAGCACTGCCTGACTAGCTATCTCCTTCAGAGGTGCCTTCCTAGTGTTCTTTTCCCTGTTTGGACGTAGATCTAGATGTAAGGCCCAACAAGTGGCCCCATGATTCCCATCTCTGCTACAATGGTTGTGATATCCTTTCTCCTTCAGAGGTGCATTTCCCCTGCTCTTTTTCGTGTGTGGAAAGTAATTTTCCAGCCTTGTCCTTCTCCTAGTTTCCATAACCTTTCTGCATAAAGACTTTCTCTTCTGACACAGGCGCGCCCGCTAGGCATGTCCGCTCACAGGATCTTTCCTCCTTTATCGGCCCCAAGAAATGAGAGGTTCCTCTATTTCCCTATCGGGAAATTCTCACCCACAGCACTCTCTCACGGGATCTCCCCTTCTTCTATCGGGAAATCAATGCTGGCCTTTTACTCTGTTATCAGGGTTCCTTCCTATTGGGATTCCACCACTTGCAATGTACAAAAAACTTACTTTACCGATTCCCGATACACTTCTTTACTGCCTTAGCCCTTCCTGGCTAAGCCTTTAGTCCATGTGACTGCTTTCTATAAGACCACAGCCTTATATCCCTTCCGTCGGGGTTTTGGACTTCAAAATCATGATGCGCTTCCAACTTTCGTTAGCCCTCCAGGCTAGGCCCTTGGTCCACGTGACCACTATCTCCGTGACCGCAGTCTTATCCCTCATCGGGGTTTCCAATGCCAAAATGCAATTGCTCACAGGATTTCCGATCCTCCAAATCCCGATAGGCTGACAGCTGTCCCCCACACAACGGAGCTTTCTTCCTTCTCTAATCTGCTGACAGCTGGCCCACAATGACACCTGCCTCCTTGTCGAGGTTTCAAGTTTCGCGATTCCAAAGTGTATAAACACCTTGTCACCAGGATCCTTGATATTTCGATGACCCAAACGCCGATCAACAACTTCCCTGTCGGGACTTTTCCCGATGGCTTCGATTGCTTCCACGCGTCCCCTCAAGATGGACGGTTCAGATTTCTCCGAGATTTTGAGACTTGTGATGTCCCAACTTTCTTGTCCTCAGGAACTCCGATTTCCCGATGCCGAATATCCCGACTCCCGATGCCTTCGATCTCCGCCACATGTCCCAACTAACAGACGGTCCAGATCTTCCCGAGGCTTCGGGGTTTCAAATGTCGAAAAACATTCGACCAAAAGACTATCGATCTTTCGAATCCCGATGGTAAACCTCGTACAACTTTTGTCCGATCCAACGGCTGACGGGTAACTGATCAACGATCCAACGGCTGACGACCCCTCAAGCTTGGACTCTGAATGCTGTCGTAACCTCCTTGCTTCTTTGGCAGATCCAACGGCTGACGGGATTTCACAGATCCTCTCCACAAGATCCCGACCGTCGATTTCCTCCCTTTGGCGATTCCTTGAGAACGACTAAGTATTCCTCCGTGGAACTTGTCCGCCTGCAGTGCAACTGTGCAATGCTTATTTTAAACACTCCACAGCACAAACTTCCAGTTCTTCTCTTCGACGAGCTTGAAATCCTTATCCCTCCTGAGCTTCTCACAACTTCAACCTCAAAGAGGGTCCTTGCATGCAATCCTTGCGACAATCTTCAGATATTTTCAAAATATCTGAGAACTTCCTTGACTCTGCGCACACCTGCGATAGCAGTCCTTCAACTCTTCGCTCAGATTCACAACTGAGACTTCCTCTGCCTGCGCACTCCTTGCATGGCCTCTATAACCCGATTTCACTTTTGGGTGAACGAGAACAAGAGTTCAACTATCTGAGCCTTCTGTCAACGCACTCCTTGCGGACGACTTCAATTGCACTCCTTGCAGGAATCCTTGCTCAGATAGAGAAACAATTGAAACTCATTTATTCTACCCTTCATAATTCAATCTCAACACATGAGATCATATACACAACATATCAAATCATATGTATAATAGGAAACAAAAATTCATGAGCATAGCATTCAAACATACATACATAGAGAATAACACAAAACCATGAATCTGAATCAATTTCTTCTATTAATTCAAGATCTGTACATGGTGGTTCTTCTACAACTCTCTGCTTCTCTTCTATGCTCTTCCTGCTTCTAACTATTCCTTGAATTATGTTACAATGCACAATGAGGGTGTATATATCCTGTTTCCCTCTTGTGCTCTCAAACAGTCTAATCTAGAATTAAATTCCTATCTACCTGCATTAACTACTATAAATGCCTCCATCTACTTCAGATGAGAGCGTATGGATCGAGGTCTGATTACAATATATAAGTGCGCTTCATTAATGTTCGTGCAACAGTTTCAAGGTGTTTTTTCAAAAATTTGTTCTGGACGCCTTCTAGCTGTCTTTTGCTTCCGCGCTGGCTCGCTTGACATGAGGGATGCTCCTGCATCATACTCCCTCGCTTGAAAACCTTCATGGGCTCCTGTCCATGAGCTCCTGCACAGTCTATCCATGCTTCAGAATCTCTGCTTCAGTCTCCCAGCTGGCATCTTCAGCTGGGTGGCCCTTCCACTTGATCAAATATTCAAAATATTCTTTCCTTCTAGTCTTCTTACCCACTCGTCTATCCAGTATCTGCTCCATCTGTGGCTTCTCTGCAACTGGCATCTGCTTCTACCACTGAACCTCTGACTGTTCACCTTCTGCTCCTGCTTCTCCAGCTTTGTATGGGTACAAATTTGAGACATTGAATATCGGAGAAATTCCGATCCCATCAGGTAATTCAATCTCATAAGCATTTTCCCCCATTTTCTTCGAGACCTTGCATGGTCCGATTTTCTTCATCTTCATTTTATTGTATGTTCCTCTCGGGAACCTTTCTCTTCTCAAGTGCGCTACAATCAAGTCACCAACCTCAAATTGAAGTTGTCTTCGATGTTGATTTGCTCTCCGCTTATACTCTTGACTTGAATTCTGCAATCGCTCCTTCACCCGGATGTGAAGTTCTTTCATCGCCCTCCGCGAATTCTTCTGCACTAGCGCTCCTAGTAGCAGTCTGTTCTGAATCTCTCAATTCAGAAACTCCTCTCGGTTGCGTGTCATATACAATCTGGAATGGACTCTATCCTGTGCTCCGATTCACTGAGTTGTTATACGCAAACTCTGCCTGCGGCAATATATTGTCCCAACTGTTGTGGTGCTCCGCCACCAGGCTCCTCAGCAAGTCTCCCAGACTTCTGTTCACCACTTATGTCTGTCCATCCGTCTGAGGATGATAAGTTGAACTAAACAACAAGTTAGTCCCCAGCTTCTTCCATAATTTCCTCCAAAAGTACCCTATGAACTTTGTATCTCTGTCCGAAACAATACTCCTTGGTAAGCCGTGAAGTCGAATGACTTCTTTGAAAAACAGATTTGCGATGTGTGTCACGTCACTGGTTTTCTGACATGGGATAAAATATTCCATCTTGGAAAATCTATCCACTACCACAAAGATCGAATCAAATCCTCTTTGCGTCCTTGGCAATCCCAATATGAAATCCATGCTAATTTCATCCCACGGCCTCTCAGGTATGGGCAATGGTTGATAAAAACCCGCATTCTGCTTCCTTCCCTTTGAATGCTAGCAAATTTTGCATTTGTCCACAAACCTCTTGACCTCTGATCGTATTCCTGGCCAAAAGTATGACTCGCTTAGCTTTGCAAATGTCTTATCATGACCGAAGTGTCTGGCCAATCCTCCACTGTGTTTCTCCTTCAACAGATTCTCCCTCATGGAACAATTTGGAATACACAGCTGATTGCCTCTGAACATCAATCCTTCCTGGATCATGTACTCGGCCCATTTGATGCTATCTCTGAGAACTAGATTCTCAGCTACTTCATATGCTTCCTTAAATTTTGGATCATCTGCGTACATGTCTCTGAGATCATCAAAACCTAGCGTCTTGACTTTGAACTCCTGCAACAGCAAACACTTCCTGCTCAAAGCATCAACAACTTTGTTAGTAGTACCAGAAATATGTTTTATCACAAAAGTGAAATTTTGCATGTATTCAACCCATTTAACATGCCTCTGATTCAACTTTTCCTGTTGAGTCACAAACTGCAATGCATGGTTATCACTATATAAAACAAATTCCTTTGGAATCAAATAGTGCCTCCACTTTTTCAAGGCCTGAATGATAGCATAAAATTCCTTATCATATGTGGAATACTTTACTTTCGCCTCATTCAACTTCTTGCTGAAATATGCAATTGGTCTGTCATCTTGACTTAAGTTTTCTCCTATTGCAAACCCGCTTGCATCACATTTCACTTGAAATGTCTTTTGAAAATCCGGCAACACCAGAATTGGTTGTTCCGTAATCTTCTGTTTCAACAAATTGAAACTCTTCTCAGCCTCTTCAGTCCAGTGAAAAGATTTATGTCTTTTCTTCACTGTATCCATCATTGTTGTACTAATTCCACTGAAATTCCTAATGAACTTCCGGTAGAAACTAGCCAATCCGTGAAAGCTTCTCACCTCAAATATGTTCCTTGGTGATGGCCAATTCTTAATTACCTCCACCTTATCTGGATCCATCCTCAACTCATTTGCCGAAATAACAAACCCCAAATAAATGAGTTATGTCTTCATAAATGAGGATTTATTCATGTTTATCAACAACTTCTCCTGCTGTAATCTTTTCATCACAATGGCCAAATGCTTCAAATGTTCAGCCTCTATTTTACTGAAAATCAGTATATCATCCAGATATACAACAACAAATTTTCCGATGAAATCCTTCAGGACTTCATTCATCAACCTCATAAAGCTACTTGGCGCATTTGCTAAGCCAAACGGCATAACAAGCCATTCATACCAATCCATCAAATCATCCATTCTTGGCAATGGGAATCTGTACCTGATAGTTATCTTTTTAATCACCCTTGAATCAGTGCACATCCTCTAGCCTTCGTCTTTCTTCGGACTGAGTACTGTCAGAACAACACATGGACTCAAGCTTTCCCTGACCAAACCTTTGTCCAACAAATCCTGGACTTGCCTTTTGACCTCTTCATTTTCTTGCGGCGTCAATCTATACGCGGCTTTGTTTGGCAAACTGGCTCCAAGTATGAGATCGATATGATGACTCACACTTCTCATCGGTGGTAACGAACGAGGTAGTTCGTCCACTACAATATCAACGAACTCTTCCAGCAGTCCCTGAACTTCTCCTGGCAAATCATCCATTATTGTGCTAGTCAGAACAATCTTCGGTTTTCTGATGACAATGAACTGTGGATCCTCCTTCTTCTTAACCTCCGTAAGAAGTTCCTTCCCACTCATGAGAAGTACCGTGTTACTCACCTCCGGCTTCACCTCCTTATCCTCAATTGGATGCAACATATGAGTTCTCCCATTCTTTTCTAGGGTGTATGTGTTCATCCTCCCATCATGAATCACATTTATATCATATTTCCATGGCCTACCCAACAATAGATGACAAAGATCCATAGGAATAACATCACATAATATTTTATCATTATATCCTCCTATCTTAATGTCAACTAAGCATATAATTGGTGACATTTACCTAATGTCCCTTTTGTAGCCACGAAACTCTATATGGACTTGGATGATCAGTCGTCTCCAGCTCCAGCTTTTCTACCATCTCGGTTGAAACGAGATTATCCGTGCTACCGTTGTCCACAATGACCTTGCACACTCTATCTTTGGTCTTGCAAGCAGTCCTAAAAAGACTGTTTCTTTGGGCTGAACTTTCCATTTTTTTCTCTGGTGTCAAAAGGACTTTTCGCATCACCAGCGATCTTCCGCCTTCAGCGTATTCTGCCTCAACATCTCGCCTCTGTGCCTCGATGATGTGAGTCTCTCCAAACTCTTTCTTTTTATCAGGACACTCATAAGAATTGTGCTCGTTCTTTCCACATGTGAAGCATGTGATTACTCCACCTCTTCCTCTTCCTCTACCTATGGTACGAGGAAACCTATTATTATTAGAATACCCTCCTCCTGCTCAGTATGTTGTTCTCTTTGCTCTATGTATTACCTTCGCTGCGAACTTCCACCCCTCTCTGTCCGAGTCTGAGGTTTCTTCCAGTCATCCCTGGGCTTCTGTGTTCTTTCCTAGGCAACTGATTTGCCTCTGGGCTGACTTCTGCCTCTGCCCCTCTGACTCTGCTTTCGGCTCAGCTTCTCTTCCACTTTCAAAGCCATTTGATAAGCATCATCCACTGTTCGGATGGTTGCCATACTTATTTCATCCTGAATCTCATATCTCAGGCCATTCATATACCTGGCCACTTTTTCGTCATTGCTTTCGCGATGACCTGCCCTGATATTCAACCTATAAAATTCCTCAGTATATTCCTTCACTGTCATCAGCTTCTATCTCAGGTTCTGCATCCTCCTAAACAGAGAAATTTGATAGTCCCTGGGAATGAATTTTTCCTTCATCTTTGCAATCATCCTATCCTAGCTCTTAGATTTCTGCTTGCCTTGGCAACGCCTATCAGCTTGTAGTTCATCCCACCACAAGGTTGCATGTCCTTTTAATCTTGTGACGGCATGCCTGACTTTCTTGTCCTCTTCGATATCTTCATAGTCAAAATAGGTGTCTAGAGCTCTAATCCAATCTAGAATCTCTTCTACATCCAGATTTCCCTCATAAACTGGAATGTCCATTTTTACCTTTGCACTCATTCTTGCAACAACTTTAAGTAAGCGTTCACTTGCTGCATCTTCTGTTGGGATTTCTTCTTCTCCATGTCCAGCATTATCTTCATTTTCGGACTCACTGATATCTCCTACATCAACTGTGCGCCTTTTTCCTATCTCCATGTCCACAACTCTAGCGCGTAAGTTATGCAGCTCTCTTTCCACTCCTGGATTCTGCACTTGCCTACCCCTTCCTCTGGGTGTTTCCCTTTCCTCCTCTGGATCGGGTGATTGTCTATCTCTTCTCCTCGGCGGCATGGTGAATTCTCCTCTCCTTCTCTTCTATAGAAAGCAAAGACTCCTTCTTGTGCTCTGGTACCACTTGACACAGGCGCGCCCGCTAGGCACGTCCGCTCACAGGATCTTTCCTCCTTTCTCGGCCCCAAGAACTGAGAGGTTCTTCTGTTTCCCTGTTAGGAAATTCTCACCCACAACACTCTCTCACGAGATCTCCCCTTCTTCTATCAGGAAATCAATGCTGGCCTTTTACTCTGTTATTGAGGTTCCTTCCTATCAGGATTCCGCCACTTGCAATGTCCAAACAACTTACTTTACCGATTATCGATACGCTCCTTTGCTTCCTTAGCCCTTCCTGGCTAAGGCTTTAGTCCATGTGACCTCTTTCTATAAGACCACAGCCTTATATCCCTTCCGTCGGGGTTTTGGACTTCAAAATCTTGATGCGCTTCCAACTTTCGTTAGCCCTCCAGGCTAGGCCCTTGGTCCACGTGACCACTATCTCCGTGACTGCAGTCTTATCCCTCGTCGGGGTTTCGAGGTTTCCAATGCCAAAATGGAATTGCTCACGGGATTTCCGATCCTCCAAATCCCGATAGGCTGACAGCTGTCCCCCACACAACGAAGCTTTCTTCCTTCTCTAATCTACTGACAGCTGGCCCACAATGACACCTGCCTCCTTGTCGGGGTTTCAAGTTTCATGATTCCAAAGTGTATAAACACCTTGTCACCAGGATCCCTGATATTCCGATGACCCAAACGTTGATCAACAACTTCCCTGTCAGGACTTTTCTCGATGGCTTCGATTGCTTCCACGTGTCCCCTCAAGATGGATGGTTCAGATTTCTCCAGGATTTCAAGACTTGTGATGTACCAACTTTCTTGTCCTCAGGAACTCCGATTTCCCATTGTCGAATATCCCGACTCCCAACGCCTTTGATCTCCACCACGTGTCCCAACTAACGGATGGTCTAGATCTTCCCGGGGCTTCGGGGTTTCAAATGTCGAAAAACATTCGACCACAAGACTACCGATCATTCGAATCCCTATGGTAAACCTCGTACAGCTCCTGTCTGATCTGATGGCTAGCGGGTAACTGATCAACGATCCAACGGCTGACGACCCCTCAAGCTTGGACTCCGAACGCGGTCGTAACCTCCTTGCTTCTTTGGCAGATCCAACGGCTGACGGGATTTCACAGATCCTCTCCACAAGATCTCGACCATCGATTTCGTCCCTTTGGCGATTCCTTGAGAACAACTAAGTATTCCTCCACGGAACTTGTCCGCCTGCGGTGCAACTATGCAACGCCTATTTTAAACACTCCACGGCACAAACTTCCAGTTCTTCTCTTCGACGAGCTTGAAAGCCTTATCCCTCCTGAGATTCTCACAACTTCAACCTCAAAGAAGGTCCTTGCACGCAATCCTTGTGGAAATCTTCAGATATTTTCAAAATATCTGAGAACTTCCTTGACTCTGCGCACACCTGCGACAACAGTCCTTCAACTCTTTGCTCAGATTCACAACTGAGACTTCCTCCGCCTGCGCACTCCTTTCATGGCCTCTATAACCCGATTTCACTTCTGGGTGAATGAGAACAAGAGTTCAACTATCTGAGCCTTCTGTCAACGCACTCCTTGCGGATGACTTCAACTGCACTCCTTGCAGGAATCCTTGCTCAGACAGAGAAACAATTGAAACTCATTTCTTCTACCCTTCAAACTTCAATCTCAACACATGAGATCATATACACAGCATATCAAAGCATATGTATAACAAGAAACAAACATTCATGAGCATAGCATTCAAACATACATACACAGAGAATAACACAAAACCATGAATCTGAATCAATTTCTTCTATTAATTCAAGATCTGTACATGGGTGTTCTTCTACAGCTCTCTGCTTCTCTTCTATGCTCTTCCTGCTTCTAACTATTCCTTGAATTATGTTACAATGCACAATGAGGGTGTCTATATCCCGTTTCCCTCTTGCGCTCTCAAATAGTCTAATCTAGAATTAAATTCCTATCTACCTGCATTAACTACTATAAATGCCTCCATCTACTTCAGATGAGAGCGTATGGCTCGAGGTCTGATTACAATATATAAGTGTGCTTCATTAATGTTCGCGCAACAGTTTCAAGGTGTTTTTTCAAAAATTTGTGTTGGACGCCTTCCAGCTGTCTTCCGCTTCTGCGCTGGCTCGCTTGACATGAGGGATGCTCCTGCATCATCTTCCAACACTGGGACACTACGTGGTTACTCAATCCACAAAAATTGCATGGTATTTGATGCCACAAGCTCTATCTTATATGATTAACATGCTTATAATCAAATGGCATTTTAGAGTTTCGAGATTTATTATACCTCGGTGAGTTTCCTCTGGATTCAGACTGGAAAGAAGAGTTGATCTCAACTCTGTCATTGTGATGCTCATCTCTCCCTAGAGATGTCTCGAATCCTCAATCATGAGAAGTTGTTCTTGTTGCAAATATTTTCATTCATGTGTTGCCATTGATGTCAACAGTCATGATAATTTGTTATTATGGCAACATGAATCAGTCATGATCAATTATACAGTTGGAATTAGTGTCAAGATGGCCAATAATGTCTTTCCATGTGTAATGAAGGGTCAATGATGGAAAGAGAATTTCAAACAATAAGCAGAGCAACAAGGTTAATCTCAGAAGGAAAAGTATACTAAAGATCGACAAAAGAACTTCACCTTAAGGCTGAAGCAATTCGTGATTATTGTACATCACGATTAGATCAACAATGTTCCTATGATAAAATCTCAGGAGGGTTAGAAAATGTAGATATAGGATGAAGAAATTCGTGATTATTGTTGATCATGATAGGATAAACAATGTTCCTATGAAAAAATCCCAGGAGCGTTAGCAAATGTAGAGATCAAATCTCGGAAGGAAAAGTGTAAGCTCAGGGTTAGAAGTCTCAGCAGCCATTCGATCAGATTGAGAAGCCTCATCATCCTTCTGATCAAGTAATTGACCGTGTTGATCGTCTAAATATTATGGACGCTAGTCATATGAGTGATCGTGGGCTTGAGGATCATTGGAGGATCGTGACCATCGGATCTGCAAGCCATATCAATGGTAGGGATGAATCGTGGGGATCAAAAGGAGAATTAAACGACTCTCTATTTCCAGCCCCGCAATTGGTCTAGATCGTCAGATCTCATAGACTCAGATATCGACGACTGTGGTTTATCCAACAAATGAGCAGATTAATTTAGATTCAGTCGTGACCATCGGATGCACAATCTCCAGATCAACGGCATGGATAGATTGCGGAGATTTAAAGGAGTATTAAACATCGTGTTATTTCCAATACCGCAATTAGTCAGGATCGTCAGATCTTATAGGTTCAAAGATCGACGATTGTGGTTAACTCACCAAAAAATGCACAACTTGTGGAGCTTTGGTGATGAATTAAAACACTCACAAGTTGTGGTTTTGCAATCCACAACGACTGTCGATGTTCACTTTAAAATAGATCTACGGTTGGAATCAGTTCCACTACCAACGAGCGGTTTCCATTGCGGAAGCCAACGATAGTCTTAAAATTCATGTTGGTTGAGGACCCCACAACCATCCTTGATCATTGATACATTTCAAGAGTCTTCTCAACCGTTGGATCATTTTAAAGTGGAAGGATAGGATAAGCATGGAAAAAGGCTTGAGAATTCGATTATCTGACTACCTGTCGGCCATCGGATCATTTTTCGAGTGGAAGGATAGGATAAGTGAGGTAAAAGATCATGAGATCTCATTTATGGGAATTTTCGTCAGTCGTCGGATTGATTTAAGAGGAAGGACAGGATAATCAAGGGCTGAGATCTGATATCTCAATCACGCGAATACCCGTCAGTCGTCAGATTGAATTAATGGAAGGACGGGATAAGCAAGGGTTGAGATCTGAGATCTCAATCACCCAAATATTTGTCAGTTGTCAGATCATTCTAGTGGAAGGATAGGATAAGCTAGAAGAAGAGTCGTTCGATTTAATCCAAGGCTAAGTAGTATCACAGATAGATGAATCCATCGATCTAAAAACTTGATCAACGAACAACATTTTTTTTGGTTTAAAAGATGTGAGGAGTTTACGCTTCGGAAAGTTTGAGATCTGAAATACCCGAAGCCCTAAAGCCGAAATAAATTCTCAACCATCGAATCATCCGAAGTAAGCCTCAACCGTCTGATTCAAGAGGACATGTGGCAGACCACATCAGCAAGGACGTGTGGGAGATCTATGTCAGCAGACCATGTCAGCAATGACATATGGAAGATCACATCATCAGACCACGTCAACAAGGACGTGTGGCAAACCACGTCAGCGGGGACGTATGGAAGATCACATCAGCAAGGACACGTGGCATACCACGTCAGCAAGTACACATGGCATAATCAGATGATGACATGTGTCAAGAGGAAACTGGCTCGTGCCATGTCAACATGTGACATCAAATAAGTTACGTCACTCCAGAAGGACAAAATCCCGAAGTAGACATGGTTCGTCTGATCTAAAGAATCACTTCGAGAGCATTCTCATCCATCGATCTACTACAATGGAAGGATAGCGTAACTTGAAATAGTCGAAGTCCTAGAGTAAATGATGGCCATCCATCTCAATGCTTGATTAAGACCCAGCCATCAGATTAAGCCTTGTAAGAATCAAATCTGAAGATTGATCAGTTTCCGCGAAATAAACATAAACCATCCGATCTGTTCGGGAAATCTGATTCAGAAGTTTTGAAAAGTTTGAAAAGTTTGAAAAGTTGAAATCTTGAAGTTTCGAAGGGAAAATCTCTGTCAGTCGTCCATCTCATCGGGAGATTGAATTGTGACCATTGATTCTGATAAGTGCTCAAGCGATTGTTTGGCCTAGTGCCTGGTCACCGCATATGGTCATATAGAATAAGAAAAATAAAGGTAAATCTTAAATAATAATCTCATGGTTCTACACCTATGGTCATATGAAAATGGTTTGAAGGGATCACCTCATACATATTTCATTCGACAGAGAGTTACACCAGAACAATACAGAGAATCGATAAATAATCGAATATGATCTGTGGGTGAATCAAGAAAGCAGCAGAAGCACAAGTACGATCCAATGAGTCGATCCATGTCTATGATCAACTCATGAGGACAGATGAATCGATACACAGCCATGATTAAAAGAGAGTTAAATCATGAAAACATGGATAAAGAATAAAAAGGAAAAATGATATTAATTAAAGTTTAAGGTTATCATTTTAAATGAAAAGGTACAATGGTTCAAATATCAAAATACACAATGCTTCAAACTCACACCAGTTGGAAGACTATATAAACAAGAAATAATGGTGAGAAGAAGTGTAGTTGAATTTGCTGAAGTATATATATTTATATATAATGGATTGAATGAAATTTCATTCTATCAGGTTGGTGCATGTTTACAAGTTGGGTCTTGTATGAGGATTGGATTCCTCACATCTC
>JASDQU010370593.1:56891-69534 GCA_032191745.1 Picea mariana | reverse complement strand
TTTTTTTTTTTTTTTTTTTCCACGGGGTGTTATTGTGCATTTCAGGGGTGCCACATGGCACGGCCCCATTGGGCCGCGTGGCATCCACTGACTTGTCCACATGTGCACTGACATCACCTCTACGTCATCTCGTACACATGGCACTTTCTGGGTGGTGCCACGTGGCATCACCTAGGGGTTCCATGTGGCACCCTGAAAAGCCCAAATTCTTGTGACACATGGCAACCTCTGGTGCTGCCACGTGGCATGCTGACATCATCATGACACGTGTCACCCTATGTGTTTTTCACATAGGTTGTATGGATGTTGACGTCATCCGTACTGATGCTGACGTCAACAGTACGGATGTTGACTCATCCCTGTTGACTGGGCTGGGTTGACCAAAACTTTGACCGCTTATATCTTTTGATCTATAACTCTGTTTGACAAGACGTTTGCGTCATTGGAAAGCTTGCAACGTACTCTTCGTGATCATGTTTTTTTAGTTGAGTTTTGGGAACTTTGAATTTTTTCCCTTTTCTACCTGTTGAAGCCATTTTGAGCGTCCTGGGACATTTCTGAAACTTTTGTGATATTCCCTAGATCCATCTGGATCAATCATGATTACCCTAAGTCATTTAATCACCTAGATTTCAATCCATGACCATGTTTTCCATGAGATGATTTAAAAGAGAGAATCAATGACTTGGTTTTAGCTCTAGGATGGATTGTTAATCACCCATTACTCCCTCAAAATTGATAATTTATATTTTTCCCTAAAACATTTTGCGAGAGTGAACCACTAGGAAACTTTGGTCCTAAGATTTTGTTGGGGTCTTCTAATCTCATACTCCCTCCCTCCTTGCAACTTTGGATTTTAGGTATACACCTATCATTTGAAGAGGGTTCAATAAATTTGGTGTTATTTCTCCTTCACATGATTTTAGTAGCAAATTGATTATGGCTCAACCAATTTTTCTTGTGGCCTTTAATTGGAGCCTTTGATGGTAGATGGAAGGACACCATTTGGCACGTCACTAGTCATTGTTCTTTACTTGTTAATGGAGTTCGTTGGAGTTTTAATGAGAAATATTAAAGTGGAAGGATTCAAAGAGACATCATTGGTATTAAGATTGTCACAAGAATAGAAGCAACAAAGAAAGGAATAAAATAGAAGCACGAAGAAGAAAATAAAAGAAGAGATATGGGAGAGATTTAGAAAGAAGGTAGTGGAAAATGAAGAAGGAGGGGGAAGCTTGAGATTGGGTACTTGGTCACCAAGAGAAAGGAAATAGATGCGACCATAGCAAAGGAGACAGTTGCAAGAAAATAAATTGGGCAGAACCATGGGAAAAGAGAAAAAACTTCAAGTTCGTGGACAAGGAAGAGGAAATTGGAAGAGAAAAAGGTTTCAAATAAAATTGGGTAGAACCCTTGGGAATAAAGAAATCATAACTCTAGTTGACGATGGGTAGAACTAGGGAGAAATAAGAATTGGTTGTAGTTCTAGTTTGCATCCTATAGAAGAGAGAACTTACAATGCTCCAAAATGTGTAGTTTTGTTGGTGGTAGTGTGGGTGTTTGGGTTGGTTCCTTCAATATTGGGTTACTTCAATTGATTCATTCATCCATCAATCCATGATTGGACCATTTTTGTCTTTTGTTTTTCAAAATAACAGTTCCTTGTGGTTGAATCCACCCAACAAAGAGAGGATGTTTTGCCACTCTCTCCACATGTCGGTGCTACCTACTGATGGGAGCAATAATTTAGTAAGGAGTGGTTTCCTTGCATTAATGGTGATGGTGTGCATGAGAAATTTTGGCAACACTCATGTCACATGGCAATGGTTCTTCTATTGTTGTGGTTTTAATGTTAGAAAATAAGTTTAAATAGACTACCTGTTGTAAATTATTGTGGAAGATGAATGGAGTTTTTATGATGGGAAAGGCATGGAGAATAATATAAAACTACATTAATGATATGCATAATAATCAATTTTTTTCAATTATAACATTTCATATAAATGTTTTTTTTTTTTTTTAATTTGTGTTTAAGAAAATGATTTATAAGTCTTATTATGGTACATGAAAATCCAAAAAATCCAAAATGATAAGTAAGTTTTCAAATACATCGATTAAAGTGGACATGTGAATTATCTTACATTCAGATAATTACAACTCATTTAACTTTTAACTGAAATTTTGATTACTATTAGTACCTTTCTACTTAGAGATGAATAACACGATGAGAAGGCATTATCAATGAAATTGAGTTGATATTGCAATATGTTGGAAATATTGTTGTCATTGATATAAAAGACATGGGGAGACTACAAATGTCCAAGATAAAGATTGTAAAATGGAGATTGTTGGAAATATTGTTTCTGGATTTTTTTATGTTCAATTTGGATACCTTATCTTTGAAGACATTTTTACTTCTAAATACATAGCTCAAATGGGAGAATATGTTATATGGTTGGAAATATTATTCTGAGACCTTTCCAACGATATATGGAACTCCCTCTTACTCATTAGGAATGAGGAGATATGAATTTTTTTGTTAGACAACCTAGCCAAAAATGTCATGTCAGCCCAACCAATGTTTATAGGTTGGCCCTAAAAGTGAACACAGAAACACTATAAATACATGATATATCTGCACATTTGAAGAGCATCCAAGCAAGAAGATCAAGTTTGAGTTGCACATAAGAGATCTAATGTGGGAAAGAGAAGTTAGAGAGTATTTTTTGGGGTCTAAATGTGTGAAAGAGGAGTTTTCTTGGAGTTTTAAGGGTGTGCAAGAAGAGCTAAGGTTTATGGCATTGCGAAGTGTGTTGTTTTGAGGTTGTGATGTTGCATTCTAGATTTATATTTTGAGAATGATGCTTTGAGGTTTTCTAGGGCATGGAGGCTAATTATGACCAGGGTTTGAATCTATGTCTGGGGTATGAAGCAAAGAGAGACGTTGAAGCATGAAAGTTAAGGGTATGATGATGCTATGAAATAAATGAAGTATGAAGCATGCAGGTGAAGTCAGAAGTACTATAGGTGTGAAGATCTTAGGTTGGTGCCTATACAGGTCTTACTAAGTTGGTGCTCAGTTGAGGAGATTGGTGTCTATGAATATCTAAAACAAATTGGTGTCTCTTGTTAAGTTGGTGCTTAGCAATGGGTATCGGTGTCTACAAATATCTGAAAGAGATTGTTGGCTCTTGTTAAGTTGGTGCTTAGCGGTGGGGATTGGTGTCTAAGAAGATCTAAAAGATATTGGTGTCTCTTTCTAAGTTGGTGCTTGGCAGTGAGGATTGGTGTCTCTAGTAGGTTGGTGCCTACAAGCTTTGTAAAAATAGGTTGGTGCCTACAGACATTTATAAAGAAAAGTTTTTGTGGTTTTCTTCGAAAAGGATTTCCAAATTAAACTTATGTATCGTGATTTGAGTTTACATGCATTTATTGTTTTAAATTTAATGAATGATTGATGAATGCTCAGTTAAAGTAAAAAGTTTCTTATATTGATTCACCCCCCCTTCTCAATATAAGCATAAGTTCACCACAATATATATTNATATATATATATATATATATATATATATATATATATATATATTAAATTTAAAACAATGTGTATGTGTGTTAAATTTGAATTAACACTAGGGATCTATGTCCTTAAAGAATTTATTGTCTTCTAATATTGAAGAAAGTTGTTTTTACCTAGTTGAAGATCAACTAGTAGGCAAGATAGTTGACTTGTTTAGAATCAACTAAAGTGCAAATTTGAAGTTCTTTGTGCTCATTATTGGAAATATGGGTGCCTTTGATGAAGATGAAGAACCAAGTTTTCAGAAATTGCAAGAAATTTGTTGCTTTGCAAGAATATCATGATCGACTTCATAAAAAATGCAAGGCCTTGCAAACTATTGTTTCTCTATTGAGTACAGGGAATGGAAGATTGAAGGATTAGCTAAATATAGCCCATACCCAGTTGGAAGATGAAGCTACCCTCTTATAAATTGTTATCTTGTAGAGATGTGATGAAAAATATAGAAAGATGATGTCTTGGAAAGAAAATTGAAAAGTGTCATTCATAACCTCATGGATGAATTTGGGGATAAAATAGATTTACTTGATGTTATGAATATAATATATAATAATAAATAGAAATACATTATAATAGTTAATGAATAATTAATGAAGAGACACCTTCCCAATGAAAGGTCACGTCTCTTCATGGAAGGGCACCCCTGCATGGGTATATAAGGCCCTCATTCTTATTGTATCTAATCATCTCATATTCATATACATTATTAGTTAATATATTATCCTTTATGGATTATAACCTATTGTCCTACCTACATTGGGTATTTACCCGATGAACCGGCTTGGTTCACCACAGTGGTATCAAAGCTTCGTCTCGATTCGGCTTTTGGCCACAAACAAAGTTTCTCCAAATTTTTTGATCCTTGACCATAATTGACCCTTGGCCATTTGAAGTCTAAAATTTCTACTACAGAATACAATATTGAAGAAAAATAAACTATTACCCAAAAATTTAAAAAAAAAAAAGTAAAGAGATTCCTTCCACCTTGCATTGACAAGAATATTGAACAGAAAAAAAGTGTAAAAGAATGGTTTAAACTACCACAAATTTTCCACTAAATTCAAGCCCTCTTACTTCAGCACAAGAATTAAATATCTCTATCGTGGAAATTCACATACAAGAAGCTTTTGTTTCCATATAAAAGAAAAGAAAAAAAGAAAAGAAAAAGAAAAAAAGAAAAAAAATACATATATATGATAAAAATATAAAAAATAAAGAATATATATATAAGGAAAAAGAAAAGAATATATTTTTTCCTATTATAAAGAAAAATAAAAGAATAAAAACAAAATATTATTACCAGTGAGTGCGTACATCAATATCCACCATTTACAACCGTGCAACCACAAGTTATTATGTACAACATTTTTCATACGATTTTAAGTGCAGTAACTTTATTGTTCATTATACCAATCCATACAATTGTCATAGAAGTAAAAGGGTAAATTGCCACCTTTTAACAAAAAGTCGTGACCTTTGTTAAAAAAATAATAATAATTAATTAATTAATTTCTACCTTATTTTAATTTTAAGAAGTGAAGAATATATGGTGAAAAATATAAAAGGAGGATATATAATAAAAAAGTCAAAAGTTTAATTAAAAAAAAAAAGGTTGTAAGGAAGGAGTATAACTAAAAGATTTCTTTTGGGAAGTGTGAAGGTAATATTAAATTATTTTTCATTAATTACCAAGGAAAAAAAAAGATTAAGTAAATATAAAATTACTTTTGGTAAAGTATAAGAAAATATTCAAATTTTTTGAAATATATATATATATATATATATATATATATATATATATATAAAGAGAAAAATTATCAAATATTATTTTCTTAAAAGAGTATAAAGGAATATTAGAGGAAGATATCTATTAAGTCAAGAAGCTTAAGTCTTATTATTATTACAGGGATATTATAATAATTATAAGGTCAATTCAAATTAAAAAATGGATTTTAAGGAAGGAATGTTTTCTGGTAAAAATTTTCTAACTAGATGCATCATATTATTAACATTTACAGGAAATATTCAAGAAAAAGAAGTTAGCATCCACAATTGCCTAGATAAGAAGAAAAATCACATAAGTATGGATTTGGCGAATCAATTAATAATTCCAAAGACAAATGTAATCGAAACAAAAGACTTTTTTTTTGCACTAAATATGGCATCAAGGACTTACCGTTGACACTCAAAGATTATAAACTCGTATCGAATTTCGAGGTTACAACTATATATGAAAAAGAGGTTGATATAATCCTCTGCTCGACTTGGTTAGAGACGTTGGGTAGCTTAATATCAAACCTTGAGAAAAAGTTTTTAATGTTTTCCTACAAGAAGAAAAAAATAAAATTACATGACGTCTTAGTGAAGTCAGATCCAACATCTACATCAAAATATCTTGAGCAGATCTCCAAAATACTACTGTCAGACAAACAACAGTCAATACTTGAGATCCAAAATGAATGTGACAAAATCGTCATAGACAAAGACACAGAAATGTGTCGCCTAAAAGCCCATAATCAAAGTTTACTCACCCAGGTTAATAAGATAAAGAGTGATAAGAAGACGGTACAAGAAAAGTTAGAACAACTTACCAATAAGGAATCATTGGTTGATAAAGAGACAATGACTAAACCTATGGAACTACAGAAGTCTTCAAATGAAAAAAACTTGATGGTGGATAAAATAATTAATACAGACCTAGTCAACCTACAGCTCAAAAGGATTCAGTTGATGTAAATAGGTCTTCACATGTCGAAGTAGAAACAAGCTAGAGCTATGAAGAAGACTCAATTCCAAGTGTTAATCAAGAAGAAGCTACAAGTACACGAATTAAAGATTAGGTTGCAAGGATACCTTATAGACATCCTAATCACAAAAATCGATAATTCAACCAATCAATGTATCCACAGAAACAAATGACAAATATTTCAAAACTTATTACCTCCATTACAAATGATGCTCAAGGTAGAAGTTATCATGGGAGTCAAAATACATCAAATTGTCTACAAGAACCCCATAAAATCCACATTGTGCAGAAGATCGATTTAAGGTGGGCAAACTCCTTTAAAATTCAATGGTTCTATGCAGTTCTTAGAAGATCCTATCGTTTCAAGTCCTCAACGATCACTAACTCAAGGATAAAGAATAAGGAGACAATATTACAATCCAAAGCAAGAGATAAGTCTTCCATAAGTATGTTTTGAGGACAAAGCATTTTTAAGGGGAAGGAAATGTTATGAACATAATATATAATAATAAATATAAATACATTATAATAGTTAATGAACAATTAATGAAGAGACACATTCCCAATGAAATGTCATGTCTCTTCATGGAAGGGCACCCCTATGTGGGTATATAAGGCCCTCATTCTTATTGTATCCGATCATCTCATATTCATATACATTATTATTTAATATATTATCCTTTATGGATTATAATATATTGTCCTACCTACATTGGGTATTTATCTTGTGAACCGGCTTTGTTCACCACACTTGATGATTTAGAGAAGCAAGTTAAAAACATCTCTCATAGATATATTATTGGCTTGAAGGATAATGTCAATAGTCTAGAGATAACTCATTCCTATCTAGAGAATGAGGATACCTACTTACATGCCTTTGTTGATGAGATTTGAGAGGAAGTTGTTCCCCTTCAGGTAGATAATGTTCAGTTATTTGATGAATACCAGGATTTGAAGAAAGACTATGATCTCTTGTTGCTATAGATGACTAATAAATATCAGACCATTAAGGGATTGCATGATTGCAAACAAGGCCTTTGTTGGCTCGTGGTTATAAGACCCTAGGTTTAGTTTATTCAACCAACAAAACCCTCTAGATATCATCCATTTCAACATCACTTCCATGTAAGTGAAGTCTCACCCGAGGCATCTACTGGGGATGCAGGAACCAAGTTTCTGCAGGGACGAGGGGGTGTGAGGCTATCATCATATCCATTACTATTTATCCACCATGTGTGCGATATCTTTATTAATATCCTTTGATTAGTTAACAAACTCTATTTTGAAGAACCCTTATAACATAGATTGCAACATAAGTGACCCACTGTATCATTCATTATTACTGTGTATCAATCATATAGAAAAAAATCTATACTAATCATGCATAAATATAACATCCATGAGAAATCACATCGACACAACACATTCAGACACAAGATTTAATGTGGTTCACCCAATCCTTGGGCTACGTCCACAATGGCTAGCTTCTTTATTAGTCTTCAATAAATCACCATCTCAGGCATACACATTGTGCTTACAATAGATACAACATGTTATATTCTCAATCTAGCCTAGACACTATGCAGTGCACGCCTCTCTCTCTGCAAAATATCTCCAAAACCCTAAGTAAATATTATCACTCATTAACAACCTAATCCCTCTTTTTCAGTAGCCTATTCTTCCCCAACCCATTACATATTTATACATAGAATTAGGGCTCAAAACCCCAATAGTTTATCCAAAAAACCCTAATATGTCCTAGTTGTTTTCCTTATTTTTCGCTAGCATGTTACTTTTCCTACTTTTATGCCTTCATGTTGCCTTTCTTGCTTTTACACCTTCATGTTGCTTTTCCTTCCTTCTTTTGCGCGTTCTCTGACTTCTGCTTTGACCCCGCAAATTGCTCCCTTTTCTTCTTTTGCGAGCACTCTTCAAAACTTAGTTATTCAAAATGCCTATCCAACAGGCCCCCAACACTCACTTGTGTCTCATCCTGAGCCACTTAATCTTATTGCATCACACCCTTCCACGCCTTCATGAACTTTTGGATGGTTTCTCTTGCTGTAGCGACTTCCTTATTTACCTTAACTTCTTTCTCCAAAATATCCTCTAATACCTACGCAGTCAGGGTCATGAGCTTCTCCTCGTTGTCTTGTGCTTCTTTCTTCACCAGGCCTTGTGCAGCTGCCAATTCCCCTATGACCCTGAGTGCTTCATCCTATAGGGGTACCAATCATTGTGCGAGAGTATTTTTCTCCTCCCTTAGTTATTTTATCTCGTTGTGTGACTGCCTATTCTACAGGATGGTTGTTATGCACTCCTATGGTGGCAACGTACTTATATTCCCCGTGGCCTTCTGCACCTTCTCCTATGCATTCCCTAATCTTTCCTCGATGGCCTTTATCTATGGATTCTCTATCAAATTTTTCCAAAGTTGTGTGCTTTCTTAGCATAATTTTGCACACTCCTCATCCATACTCTTAATGCTTGCCACTGAGATTATGGTTTTTCTTTCTCTTTGTTCCTTCTCCTTAGGTGGTGTCCCTAGTGTAGTGTGCACTTCGAACTCTCTGATTTTAGTGAGAAATCCTTGAATGATGAATTCACTGATTTTGGATACTTGTTCCTCTAGTGTGGCTTCTACCACCATCGACACCTATTGAATCTCCTTATATAATTTTTGAACAGCTTGATATATCCTCTCTACATGTTGCTCGACCTCATCCTTCTCCTTCAATATCCTCTCTGCCTTTTGCTCGACCTCTTCATTATCCTACACAACTATTGTATAATCGTTTTGCATTTCTTCCTTATCGGTCATTACCTTAGCCAACTCCTTTGACGTTGACTCTGCGCGGAACTGTATTTCCTATGCAATACATGTATGTAAGCCTTGTAGTGCTCCTATGGTCATCTGTGAAACGACTAAGTCTATGTTACTTAGTACTCGTGTCTTCTCCTACATCTCTGGTGTGGGGAACTCAATTACATCTGGAAATATATTCAAAACTTTGCACGCTGCTACTATCTTTGACAGGTAAGAAGCGGTGGCCCCTCTTCCCAAGTCGCACTTGTTGTTGGTCCTTCTCCGTATCTTCGCTTTGGTGCTCTCCTTACTACCTCCTAGAGTTGTTGCAATGTCATTAACTATTCCTACACATTCTGGTGCAGTTCTTCATGTTTCTGTGACATTTGTTGAGTTGCCTCTTCTACAACATCGCTCACTTGATAGTTGATCATGTTGATATCATCGTCTGTCAAAGTGTAGATAGTTGGTTCTTTATGGGCTTTCATATTTTTCTACACAGATGTTTTTGTCCCCTTATCCTAGTCTTTCCTATGGTCCATTTATTTTCGTACTGTCTTTTGTGCATCCCATGCATCATTTCCTTGACCATTACCTTGGTGTTCTTCTTCATTCTCAGGGTGCTCTGTCTCTATTTCATTCGCAAGAACCTTCCAGTCTAGGTCCCAATATTGCATAATCAGTTTGATGTCTTCATCTGTGATATTTTACTTTGTCTAGACCCATTCCTCTCTCAGGTATTTCTTTGCTTAGATGTAGATGTGATTATGGTCTTCCCGGAATCGCACAATCGGTGTGTACGCCTCTACAAGCCGTGGTGAAATTCATAGTGTATTCTAGATACACCTCCTAATCCTTTCATTGTATAGAAAGAACTCAATGTTGGTGTCTATTTATCTTCTCTTGTTCATTGTGTACCAGAAGTTATGTTACTTGGAAGCCAAGCACGACTTACCTCTTAGACCCAGAAATTGCACACCCTCTAGTTCATTCCACGTTGTGAACACAATCATAATTAAAAACTAGGAATAGTGGAATTCCATGCATTTGTCCTATGCTTCTATGCAATCGATGAGGAATTGGTTAAGTAAAAACAGTGCCCAAGTCATCGATACCCCTTCTACACACTTCTCAGCCACAACTATCATGCCTATGGGCACTTGGTCTTTCCTGCACTTTCTCAGCAACTTGCACGCCAATGCTTTCTCACAATTCTTATTGTTGGGTCACCGATACTTGGTACTGTTATCCCCATTTTATGGATAACTAAGGATATTATGTCTCGAGGCCTTCAAGTTGCATATATGGAGTGTTGAAAGACTACATGACCAACAATATCCTTTCACATAGATGGAGACCCTTCTCACCACCACAAAGGTCACAGACTTTGAGATGGAATCCACCACATCAGCTGGCTTCCGGAAGCCAGTGGGCCTTGCTCCATGAGGTACAAGTCAGTATTATGGTGAGCATCATTTCAATATTTAAGGAATTTAAGTATGTTGTATCTTAAATTGCTCTAGATTTCATGATATATGCTTGGACATTATGCCTTTTGCCTTGCTTCACCTTGGTGGTTGACATTGTGCCCTAGTAAGTGGTCTTCCTTGGGGATGGATTTGCTACTAGGAAATCCCTTGAAGGGTCATCGTACCATTCCCGACCATACTTACCACTTTCCATCATTATTTCCCCCCATTTCCTTGTCTCTTGGGATTTTAAGGTGTATTGACCCAAGAAGCCGTTGTCCCTCATTTTATGGGAAGAAGGGGCTAAAGGCCCAGAGGGATTGATGTTTGGTAAAAGATAAAAGCCTATGTATGAACCTTCTAGATGCTTCGCCCAGGGATCACCCAAAAAAAAAATGAAACATTTATCTTTGAGAAGAGGGGGACCCACAATAAAATATGATTAAGAATGCTTAAAATCTTAGTTGGAGGATAGGATGTCTCATCACGAGATGACCTATCATGTCCATAAATATCTAGTGGTATGACATTACCATCATTTGGTCACCAAGCCAGGGTAATGGCTCTCAGTTTCATGGCTGAGAGAAAGGGGGTCTCATCAAAAACCATCCTTTTCATTTCCATTAGGTGTTTGTGGGTGACACTGCCATCATCTGGACACCACGCCAGGGCAATGACCTTCAACCTTTCCTTAAAATTATGAAAGAATGAAAGAATGGAAAAATAATGGGCTTGGAAAAAGTGCATTGTGGACGAAGGCACCACACACCCTCTACAAAGGCACCCATGAATGAGACACTATGACCTATTTTATGTCATGAGATCTATGCCCATTGAGTCTTGACCCCAACCACTTCACCCAATTTACATGACTTAGAGAGGGATCTCTTGGAAACTCTCATTCACCTAGGGCAAGATCTACCCAATAGGACACCTCATCAACCCTTCCATAAATTTTCAAGCTTGACAAGTCGCATAATGTCTTTGAGCAATTAATTGTTTGATATATTGATATTTGATGCATAAGCTTAGGTGGCTCATTTATTTATTGGATTCACTTATCATGATGTTATGACTTGAGATCCTTGGAGGACGTGCTTATTTGTTTTTGCAGGACCTAGTTGGTGGATAGTTTTGCAAGAACAATCCTAGCTTGGGCTTCCATGGCGCTTGAAGCCCACATGTGGTTTCCAAGGTATCGAACATCGGATGAAAAAGATCAAACTTGGAAGGTCTAAAAGGTGACTTGGACGACATAACCTAGCCCCCATATGCCAAACGTTTTTCCTAGGAGAGGAAAAGCGTCACTTCTAGAGGCATGACATCACCTAGGGGAGTTAGAGTTTGGTGGTGTGGTTGATGCATTGGAACTAGGAAATTTTGAGGAGAATTGGGCTTTGACCATGAAGGAATTAACTTGGATACTTGACATGTGGCTTTGGAAAGGATATTCACCCTGTTGGAGCCGCACTTGTTCTTTCACCTGAACTGAACTTCAAGCATCAAACCTTGAAAATTCGTGCACATGAATAGCAATGCGTTTTTCGCTTTCAGTAGCATTTCATTTTTTCGTGAGAAAGTTGCTCTCTTGTTTCATTTCGGGATGTCGCCAGTCGGGCGTTTTAGATATTTGAATTCATAAGTCCCGAGCCGCGAAACTGCGAACTCACCCTTTCAAATTTTTCACCCAAGGCATTAACTATGGTAAACCATTAAACCCTTGATTAGACATCATCGGCATTTCGTGACTTGGCATTCGTCGAGCCTAATTTTTTGTTCTTTTAACCCCGAGGGCCGAAAACGCGATAAATCTTTTTGATAAGCCTTAGTCAAGAACCAAGGTTAAAAAACTAACCACGGTTAATTTCCGTTTCTCGGCACATCGCAACTCGGCTTTTTCTCTCATAAACTAAGGATATCCAAAACTGCGATTCGCGAGATTGTGACATAATTATGGAGAGATTAGTTAGTCTCCTAATTTAAGATTTACTTCTCGTAATTTGAGACTAATTATCGCCGCATCGCGATATCGCGACTCGGCATTT
>JASDQU010370593.1:44328-55283 GCA_032191745.1 Picea mariana | reverse complement strand
ATTCAATCAAACCTTGTCTGACTGCATTACTAGAAAGCCTTGTAAGATTTTATATTACTAGACAGTCTTGAATACACAGTTCAGTACGTAGATATTCATCTTGATCCACAAACCATTTCAATTATTTAGAAAATTGCTTCAAAAAGAGTTAGTTACCAGGCATCTCCGACTTACATCCTAGGAGAGTTTCCTGGAGTGATAACACCCTTAACAACCGACCAATTGGCATTGTTTTGTGCTAGTTCGCCAATCTTAATTGGACGGGAGACCAAATCAACTTCGCCTTCCCCATCATTTCTCATGTTTTCTTTGGAAAAACATTTAAACTAGAACCCAAGTCTAAAATGACCTGGTCCATTTGATAATCCCTAATTTGAGCACTTAATCTAAACTCGTTGCTTGTCCTCTTTTTGCAAGGTACCTGATTCACTACCCTCTACGCGGTATGGAATTCCCTTTCTTGTGTGCAATGATCAATCATTTTGCGCAATGCATTCAATCCAATTTCATCTTTCATCAATGCTAAACAACTTTTCATAAATTCTTTCAAAGGAATTACCTTTTAAAGGGGCCTTTCCGAGGTAGTACAATCATAGATCAAAGGCATGTCAACCACAAGGGTTGCAGATGATGTTGATGTTATCCAATCTAGTCCTATTATCTCATTCCTTGTCTGTTGATATGTCTCTTTTTCTTCTTGGGGGTAAAAAGTTGGCATAGGTCCTATTGATTTCCTCACCCATTGCTCACTCTGCCTCCCTATGTTTGTCGCGTTGGCTCCTTTCTTAGCTCATCAGTGTGTGGCAGGTTCTATTTTGGGTCCTTCATCATGTATATATGTTGATATCTTCTGTAGATTCTAATTCAGGTTACAGTTCTGATTCCCTCTTTCCTTCCACTTTGTAAGTAATTGAGGACAGTATTTTGTTGCATGATCCAATGCTTTACAATACGTCCAAGTTGTACAAGGATTCAGGTAGTCATGAGCTAAGTGTCCCATTTGATTACAATTGTAGCAGATTATTGGGCCTCTACCTCCTCTTCCAAAACTTCCTCTACCTCGACCTCTGCCAAACCCTCCTAGACCTCCTAGATTAAAGCCTCTCGGATTGTTATACTATGGAATGCCTCCTTCTGTCATGGATTTTCCTCCTGAATTCTATACATATATGAAGTGTGCTCTCTCATCAGATTGAATGCACGATAGACCTTCTCTTTGTGCCCTACTGACTTGAAAAAGTTACAAAATAAGTTCTAAAGCATACTCTGGTATTTCTCCAGCAATGGACAATCAAGTGGATGATGTCCCCGTGTCTTACATATTTCGCAGTACCCCCCTTCTGGTAATGGGTTTGGTGCTCCAGTTTCCAAATACTATGCAAAGGACGAGAATTCGTCCTTATGGTGGCCTTCAGTCCTACATGTGACACACCAAACTTGTTCCCACTTCTCCTTTCCTTTCATCATTTTTTCCAATTGAATTTTCAAGGCAGCTAATTGGGTCTAGACTTGATCCAACCCCCCATCATCTCCTACATGAGACACTTCCATCTTCATTGAAATCTCCAAAGCTTCAGGGTGCGATACAACCTTTTCTTGTATCAACGGAAAACAAATGCATGGAAATAGCCATGCAATAAACCATTCTCTATGTTGTTGATCAGGACTTTGAAATGTCAAACTACCCATCAAACCCTTAAATCTTTGATCATCGTCCCACACTGACTCAATCTGCACTTGTTTGATTTCCTTCAATTATGTGATGTACTGTGAATCAGACTTCGACTTCTTGAACTCTTTCAATAATGCTTATCGAATTTTTGCCAATGTCATTGCTTGACATGCTGGTGTGGTACTCTGCAATTTCATGTACCATACTAATGCACGACCTCTAAACGTTGTTTCCAACTACACAATCTTTGTTGCCCCATCCTAGACATTATTTGCACCCCAAATTGTCTCACATATAAATAGATGTTGTTCTAGGTCCTTTGATCCAGCTTCCTGGAACTCAGGCATTCTCGATGTATTGTCTAACCTTTCCATGGTGTTTTGTGTAGTACCTCCCCTTGGTGATGTTGGTTGACTCTTACTTGACGTACTGCTTATATTTCTCTAGCTACTATTGTTTTGTCTTCCTCTGCTAACTATAAATGCTTTCGGTAAATCCTCAAATGTTATCTCATATCTAGGTGACGCACGTGGGTTCATGGAATTGACACAAGATCCAACCTGAGTAGGACTTAACGACTCTTCTATTATAGGATTGAATTGATAATCATGTTCCTCTTCTTCGGTGTGTGGTATTTCTATGATCTGGACTATTGTGTAGGGTACTCTTCTCTCTTACTCACTGTGCAAATCTCCTTTCTCATCCCTAGTCTTCAACCTCTTGTACCTTCTTCCACTACGCAATACCCAAAATTCGGCTTCTTCTTCTTGTATACCTTCCTCGTTTCTCTACATCCTCAGACCCTCCCTTCCTTAGTCATTTCTTTATTCATTCATTCCTACCTTTAGACTATCCCCTTGTCATCCCCTAATTCCCCTATGTGTGCAAAGCCCCCAAGCAGTCAAATTCCATCGTCATCACACATTTTTCACACAACAACATCTTTATTCAGGTACCCCAATGCTTTCATAAACCTTTCACGTGGACCCTTAAATAAATTTCTCTCTACGGAATTATATGACTGGGTACAATCTATTGCAAATTTCGTAATACAACCCCCAATATGTTATTCAACTGGAAATTGACTGCACGAGGAGTAGTATTACTTACAAAATTCAATTGTCTTACCAACTCAGGGGTCAAGTTCCTTAGGATTGCAGTTCAGTATCTTCCAATATTCTCCACTAACCTTTCTAACCATTCAGTTAAAATAATAAAAAATTCACCAAAGAAAATCTCATGCAGCTATGTGAACACATACCTTTGCAACCATTGTTCATCGCTCATCTGATGGTTTCTATTCTCTCCTCATGAAAATTATCGATCCTTCTTTTCCAGCCATTCAATGATCTCTTTCTTAGTCATCCTTCAAAACATTCCCTCAATTACAGATTCTGGGTCCCGACAACAAAACCATTTGTTGGCTCACAGTTATAAGACCGTAGGTTCAGTTTATTCAACCAACAAAACCCGTTAGATACTGGCCCTTTCGGCATCACTTGCATGCAAGTGAAGTCTCACCCAAGGCATCTATTGGGGTTTCAATAACCAAGTTTCTGCAGGGACGAGGGGATGTGAGGTTATCATCATATCCATTATTATTTATCCACCTTGTGTGCAATATCTTTATTCATGTCCTTTCATTAGTTAACAAACTCTATTGTGCAAAACCCTTATAACATAGTTTGCAACATAAGTAACCCATTGTATCATTCATTATTACTGCTCATCAATCATATAGTAAACATATCTATACTAATCATGCATAAAGATAACATCCATGAGAAATCACATGAACACAATACATTCAGACATAAAATTTAACATGGTTCACCCAATCCTTGGGATATGTCCATAATGGTTGGCTTCTATATTAGTCTTCATGAAATCGCCATCTCAGGCCTACGCACTGTGCTTACAATAGATACAACATATTATATCCTCAATCTATCCTTGCCTCTCTGCAGTGCACACCTCTCTCTCTACAAAATCTCTCCAAAACCCCAAGTAAAGATTCTCACTCATAAGCAACCTAATCCCTCTTTTTCAGAAGCCTATTCTTCCCCAACCCATTACATATTTATACATATAGTTAGGGCTCAAAACCCCAATAGTTTATCCCAAAACCCTAATATGTCTTAGCTTTTTTCCTTCTTTTTCACCAACATGTTGCTTTTCTTGCTTTTACGCCTTCATGATGCTTTTTTCCTTCTTTTTCACCAACATGTTGCTTTTCTTGCTTTTACGCCTTCATGATGTTTTTTTCCTTCTTTTTCACCAACATGTTTCTTTTCTTGCTTTTACGCCTTCATGATGCTTTTTTCCTTCTTTTTCACCAACATGTTGCTTTTCTTGCTTTTACGCCTTCATGATGCTTTTCCTTCCTTATTTTGTGTGCGCTCTGACTTCTACTTTGACCCCACAAACTACTCCCTTTTATGCTTTTGCGTGCACTCTTCAAAACTTAGTTATTAAAAATTCATGTCCAACAACCTTTAACTACAAGTTAGTCGATTATAGACTACTATGAAGAAGTGTGATGATGTTGAGCTTACAAAATCTCCAATTACTTTTTCTACATTTCATGCTTTTCCTCGTAACCCCATTGATTGTAAGAAGGATTATATTAATGTTTTCATGCCTTCTCATTCTTTTTTGGCTACTAATGTTGTGTTTTAACCTATTTTTCAGAAGCATACTACAAGCATTCGGTCCTGATTGTTAATTAAGATGGGCTATACCAAAGGTGGACTTTGGAATAGTAGAGAGAGTATTGTTGTTCCTATTACTCCCGAGATGAGATTGCATAGAGTATTTCTTAGATATGATGAGAAGTCATGGTCAAATAATAAAGGATTTATTTAGATTAGAAGGGTCTTATTTCTAGAAAATGAAATTCATTCAACTGAGTCATCTGAAAAGCAACCCACTAATGATGATTCTATTAAGATAATTGAATATATGGTTGATCTCAATATGCTAGATTTTGAAATTCTTATGGAAAATAACATTGTTGTTGATGTTCAATGTTTTCCTAAACCTTTGATTGAGCAGGAACTTGAGCTTACACCTTATGTTAAAATAGAGAAAAACCATTTCCCCTATCAACATCCTCATCATAGGTATCAGAGGAATTAGTCTAGTAATCGACATCTTGGAATAGTGGAAATTGTTCTTTCATATTTTTGCATAAAAGGGGTGAAAGACAAAATTTTGGATTAGTGTTGACTACCAAGGTTGATTGTAGTTGGATTGATGAATGGGCATGGTAGCACTTGAGCGTGTGTTTGAATACTTCTTATAGATGTATATTATTGATTGTACCATAAGAGAATTCTCCTCTTTCTGGTTTTTTATCCATTAGAGTGGCTAATTAAGTTTCAACCAAAGGTATCATTCAAATGAGTTTCAAATGGAGATATTATTATTGTTTGTAGTTGAAAATTGTGTTATTTCCTATGACTTGAAGGCCTTATGGACTGATGTATTACTCCCTTAGTTTTGTTTAAGGGGGGGAATACTATTGATGTATGTAAACCTAACTTGAGATGTGTACTTATTGTTCAACTAGGACTTGTTAAGACTAAAGTTTGACCTAGTTATTCGATGATAGATTGTTGAGGTATGTGGAGGTTAGTTTGACTTTTTGTTACAATTATTTAGAAGTGATAACAATCATTTATAGCATGATAATGGAGATCATGATTGAGAATTGTTATGTACCATGCAAACACACATTTGATTATTATTGGATTCCTTTGAGATCCTTCTTTAATGGAGACTATTTTCTTTATTGACAAAAATTGGTGTGTTGATATGATTGATGTCTAGTTGACTAATTGACTACAACTGTATTCTCTAGTCAGCTAATCAATTGATATTGTTTGGGCAATATTTTGGGAACCTTATTATTATTTTGATCATGTTTTCATATGCTCTTGTTTATCAACATGGTGCATAGATTGTTTCACTAATTTCAAATTGACCAAGTCAAGAATCTTATTGAGGTGATATTTGTTCATACTCCCATTAGAGATTTTTAATATACCTTGGATTGATCAAGACGTTTTTTATTTGTGGAGGTGCTAGTGTTTCTTACTATACCCATCTAGATCATCTTTCTTTGGTGACCATCATTTTCAACTCCTATTAAATTAATGGGGGGTGTTATGTGGTTTGATTTTTTCTCCAAGTTGAGTTTAAGGCGAGGTGTTGGAACCAGTTCTTGGTGGAGGCTCACCTTATTGTAGTGTATATTCACCCTCGTTTCTATTTATCCTAAAGATAATACCAATCCTTAAATTTGTAATCATTAGGTTTTAATAAGAATCTTATATATTTTATTCCACTGTCAAAAGGTATTGAAGTAAAAGACAATAATTCAAAATTTACTAATTCTTCCCTAGGTCTATTAAATAGAATAGAGGACTTATGGACATTCACTTCCATCCCTAAGGATCTGTTATATAAATCTAAGGTTTCCTTCTACTTTTCAACTTCTCATATTGAATTGACTCCAAACAAAATAATGCCATTTACAAGTAATAAATGGGACAAGGCCAAACCATTCCCCATTTTTATGCCCTTTGTTGAACCTTCTTTTTGGCTAGTTGTTACCATCCTACTTAACCCTTCAACAACCAATATGAAGAGGAAAGGGGATGTAGGGCACTCTTGGTTATGTCCCACTATTGGAAAAGAAAAACCTATAAGCTAAACCATTTATCAAAACTATAAATGAGGTTGAACAAAGACACCTCATTATAACCACTTTGATACTCATCCCAATTTGAATCAGTATTAATCTAAGATAAAAACTAACTTACAAGAAGTATTTTAACCTTTACAGTATGAAACCCCTCTTAGGTCGATCCCACGTCCTCATGAATTTTTCCGTTGAGAAGAAAACCAATCTACTCTTTCTAGAAAAATTTAAAGAATATACCTTTTAGCTTGTTTTCTAGAATCTTTGTTATTATCTTATATATTGAATTTCATAGAGCGATGGACCTATAATTATCAAAATATTATAGAGTATATTTATTTGGAATCAAAGATATGAATGTTGCATTCAGATCATCGAGGATTTTCCCTAAAACTCATGCTTCATCAATGACTATTAACACCTCTTCTTCCATAACGTTATCAAATCCTAGATAGAACTCTATTTTACACCCATCGAGGCATGGACTCTTGTTTTTTTTTTAATAATGAAGGGTTGATTTAAGTTCCTTTGTTGATACCTCAACTTCTAAATTCTCATTTTGTTGATCATCTATTAGGCTAAGAAAGGAGGCTACATTAATAATTTTTGCAATATTGGATCTAGGGAGTTCTTAAAATATGCCTTTGAAGTGATTAACTCCTTCTTCAACAATTTCCTTGAAATTTCTAACCTTTTAATGATCCTTCTTCCTTATCCCCCATATAATATTTATAATCTTTCTATGTTATGCATAATTTTGGAAGAATTCGGTATTTTTGTCCCCTTCTACAACCATATGTCCCTACTCTTCAACTTCCATTGTGATTCTTCTTGTTCCAACAAATTCATTTTTATCCCTCATAACTCTTTTAACTTGCATCTTCTTCCTCTTTTAACATAACTTATGTATTCCTATCAATGACGTTTTAATATGTTCCTCAATTTTTATCAACTCTTTTTGAGTTTTTTGGGATTTTTGCTTTGTTCAACCTAGCTCAAATTTTAAAACTATTTTCACGTTTTCTACAAATTAATACTTAGTTGTCTAACCAAAGTTTTGATCATATTTCTTCCAGTTTTGCATAAGAAAATTTTTGAAATCTTCTTCTTTGAGCAAGTATTGTTGAATTTGAAAGGCCCCATAGGTTTATGATCTTCCCTTTCTATTTGAAGCAAAAATAAATAGATTATTTAAGTACCTCCTTTGATCAATGATTTGAATCTCTCTGCATCCTCCATAATATTATTATTATTATTATTATATATATATATATATATATATATATATATATATTGTTTTTGGAGATAACAAATAATTCGCTTATGGAATTGAAATAACTTAATATTTTGTGATAATCTAAGTGATTAAAGCTAAGATTATATCTAATCTTGCATTATTCACATTTACAAGATTTTTTCACATCAACTTTCATTTTCCTTGTTTTAGTAAGAATAGCTTAAAACTACACTTAAACGAGCTAGAATTTTGTGTAAACAAAATTAGTTTGTCAAAGTAAAGTTTATTATGGTTAATCGCAAATAAATGGGAGCTTAAAAGAAATATATAACAAGTAGGGCTAGGAGAATTTTTATTGCTCACCATTCTTCTGTATTAATTCTAGGAGCAGTTTTTGTGCGACAAATGCTATATTAACTTAGATTGTTGCAAGGATAAAAAGAAAAAGGAAAAAAAAAACATTTTTTTATTTAAATACATTTAAAATTGTTTGAATTTATCCATTGGTTTCTTCAATAAGCTTTGAATTGGGAATTTCTAGTTATAATTGAATATATGTTATTTCACTTTTAATGCTTTGTAATTAATCGACAATTTTAATACACTAATTTCTAAATATCTAGACAAGTTAATTTGAAGTTAAAAGACTTTTATAAAGCATGTTTAATGCAATCAATTTTAATACACTAATTTCTAAATATCTAGACAAGTTAATTTGAAGTTAAAAGAGTTTTTATGACGCATGTTTAATGCAATTTGGAAAAGGTTAGTCCGCCCACAATCATGCTTAGATAGGCTAATAATGAAACACCAACAAAAATAAAAATTATTATAACTAATGAAACCAACATGGTTCATGACAAATGTTGATAATAAGTGTTCTTCTTATGATAAAAGTAATTGCTAAAAGCTCTCTATATTATTATTTTTGCATGTTAATTAATTATCATTGTTTGGATGCTTGGCTAAAGTGGATGAATATTTCAACCAAAGTGGATGAATATTTCAACCAGGACTTTAGAAGTTGAAGTTTTTATTATTTTTGCATGGTAATTAATTATTATTGTTGGGACACTGGGCTAAAGTGGATGAATATTTCAACAAGGCCTATAGAGGATTATAGAAGTTGAAATGTTTTGGAATTCATTAAATGATTTGGATATAATGGTTGCTCGTTACTTGTGTGCTTTCAATGAAAATGTATAATCTTGTCAAGAAGTCGGTGTAGCATGGTGAAATGAATTCAACATTTTTTTGGGAAGACATATAGATGCAATAACTACTCATCTTATATTGTAGTCTTGAAAATTATAATTTTCATTGGTTGATGTTGACCCTGGTATTAAATGTTGGACTAAACTATCACTTTTGATGAATGTAATTATCAAAATATGATTATTTGATTATTTGATGGATATTTGGTAATCCGCTAATTAATATTGATTATTAATGATTACAGGAGATGGTTAGCTACTCATCTTAGATTGTAGTCTTAAAAATTATAATTCTCATTGGTTGACGATGACCCTAGTATTAAACATTGGACTAAACTATCACTTATGATGAATGCAATTGTCAAAATGTGATTATTTGATTACTTGATGGATATTTGGTAATCTGCTAATTAATATTGATTATTAATGATTACGGGAGATGGTTGATGAGTTGGTGTTTGAAATATTGGCATTTGGATACCTTAACTATAGATATCAATTGTAGTGATTGAGAATTGTGTGATAATTTTGATTGTGGATGATTGTCTTACTTGAAAATTGATGATTACTAATATTTTACTTTTATTGTGAATAATGGTGTGTAGAATATTGATTGCTTGATGATGATTATGTTGGGGATTTTATTGCATGGGTGAGAAAAAAACCCTTTGTTAATCTAGGTTGCAAGCTAAACAACATACAATTACTAGTTGTGGGTCAAGCACAAGAGTATGAGAGCATGGATGCAACTAAATTACAAATTTAACCATAAGAATGATATTTAAATACAAAAAATTGGAGGGAAACAACAATACTCGTATATTAGTCTAATGGAAAAGCATAAAATGAGTAACAAAACCCAAGGAGAATGTTTGGATGCAAATGGGCTCCAACACTTTCCTTGGGATGGGTCCTTTTGCTTCTTGAAAACCCTCTTTAACATTGAATGGTGAATGAAGAAGTCATTGTTCTTTGATGAAAGAATGCAAACAAGCATGAGGGTTATGAATGGTAGAGATAAGAGAGTAAGGTAAATGATCTCCAATCTCATTCCTCCAACATAACCTTGCAATTATTTTATTCTTTAAATTATGCCCCATGGCTTTCCTTTATAGGAAAATTCTGAACCTCGTGAAGAACTAGATTCAATGTGAAAGCTCTTCATTCAAAATGGATTCCCAATGCTTGAAAGGGACTTTGGGAGGCCAAATAAATCATCATTAATGGGATGAGAGTTTGAATAATATATCCCATGCATAAACCTAGAGCCACATGAGTCAGGCCTACAACCTTAAATGTGTCAAAGAGGTCATGCTCACTTGTGTAGATAGAGTTGCATGGGTTTTGAAGGATATCTTATGCAAGTCTCGCAAGTGTTAATGAAGACATGCTTTGAAAGTGTATAAAAACCCACTTTCGAAGGTTGTTTCCCTGCTTCTTTAGGTGATTTAAACTAGTCACGAGGTAGCATTATTATGTTGTATTCTTTCCAACTAATGATGCTTCTGAATGATCACCTAAATGTCTCTTGTGAGCGAAATTGAGGTGATAATAGTTTCCCCTTGATGTGTGAGGTTAGGAGCTTTCATGTAGCCCAAATACATCATTGTTTTCTATCCCACGTGCTTGTGATTTTGAAGACTACTATAGAGAGAGAGAGAGAGGGTTTTGACCAAGAAGAAAGAACTACCTGTGGAAAAGTGATGAAGCCCATATGAAAAACAACCAATCATACAATTGATGGTGTTCTCTTATACAAACAAGGCAGGCATTCTCATGCTCATAAAGAAGATATTATTGTTTGTAATCATGTCTAAACATTGTGATCCACCTATATCTCGATAACAATGGAAATGACCAGATCATAGTGTTGTAACTGAAAAATCCTTTGTGTGGAAACATGTGTCACCCACCAAGGTGCAAGTAACAATACAAAACTTCTCACTTGTAGGGGCCCTAGAACCTGTAGGGAGATATCTAAATAGAGCTCCCACTCAAGGGCATTAATAGCCATACAATCCCAAGGGTCTTCAACTGAAACTAGAATAATGCAACCATTGCAATGTATGACTCACCCTGATGTGATAATAATCTAATGTGAAACATTGGGGGGGATACTAAATCAAA
>JASDQU010370593.1:2522-44308 GCA_032191745.1 Picea mariana | reverse complement strand
TAAAGTGGATGAATATTTCAACAAGGCCTATAGAGGATTATAGAAGTTGAAATGTTTTGGAATTCATTAAATGATTTGGATATAATGGTTGCTCGTTACTTGTGTGCTTTCAATGAAAATGTATAATCTTGTCAAGAAGTCGGTGTAGCATGGTGAAATGAATTCAACATTTTTTTGGGAAGACATATAGATGCAATAACTACTCATCTTATATTGTAGTCTTGAAAATTATAATTTTCATTGGTTGATGTTGACCCTGGTATTAAATGTTGGACTAAACTATCACTTTTGATGAATGTAATTATCAAAATATGATTATTTGATTATTTGATGGATATTTGGTAATCCGCTAATTAATATTGATTATTAATGATTACAGGAGATGGTTAGCTACTCATCTTAGATTGTAGTCTTAAAAATTATAATTCTCATTGGTTGACGATGACCCTAGTATTAAACATTGGACTAAACTATCACTTATGATGAATGCAATTGTCAAAATGTGATTATTTGATTACTTGATGGATATTTGGTAATCTGCTAATTAATATTGATTATTAATGATTACGGGAGATGGTTGATGAGTTGGTGTTTGAAATATTGGCATTTGGATACCTTAACTATAGATATCAATTGTAGTGATTGAGAATTGTGTGATAATTTTGATTGTGGATGATTGTCTTACTTGAAAATTGATGATTACTAATATTTTACTTTTATTGTGAATAATGGTGTGTAGAATATTGATTGCTTGATGATGATTATGTTGGGGATTTTATTGCATGGGTGAGAAAAAAACCCTTTGTTAATCTAGGTTGCAAGCTAAACAACATACAATTACTAGTTGTGGGTCAAGCACAAGAGTATGAGAGCATGGATGCAACTAAATTACAAATTTAACCATAAGAATGATATTTAAATACAAAAAATTGGAGGGAAACAACAATACTCGTATATTAGTCTAATGGAAAAGCATAAAATGAGTAACAAAACCCAAGGAGAATGTTTGGATGCAAATGGGCTCCAACACTTTCCTTGGGATGGGTCCTTTTGCTTCTTGAAAACCCTCTTTAACATTGAATGGTGAATGAAGAAGTCATTGTTCTTTGATGAAAGAATGCAAACAAGCATGAGGGTTATGAATGGTAGAGATAAGAGAGTAAGGTAAATGATCTCCAATCTCATTCCTCCAACATAACCTTGCAATTATTTTATTCTTTAAATTATGCCCCATGGCTTTCCTTTATAGGAAAATTCTGAACCTCGTGAAGAACTAGATTCAATGTGAAAGCTCTTCATTCAAAATGGATTCCCAATGCTTGAAAGGGACTTTGGGAGGCCAAATAAATCATCATTAATGGGATGAGAGTTTGAATAATATATCCCATGCATAAACCTAGAGCCACATGAGTCAGGCCTACAACCTTAAATGTGTCAAAGAGGTCATGCTCACTTGTGTAGATAGAGTTGCATGGGTTTTGAAGGATATCTTATGCAAGTCTCGCAAGTGTTAATGAAGACATGCTTTGAAAGTGTATAAAAACCCACTTTCGAAGGTTGTTTCCCTGCTTCTTTAGGTGATTTAAACTAGTCACGAGGTAGCATTATTATGTTGTATTCTTTCCAACTAATGATGCTTCTGAATGATCACCTAAATGTCTCTTGTGAGCGAAATTGAGGTGATAATAGTTTCCCCTTGATGTGTGAGGTTAGGAGCTTTCATGTAGCCCAAATACATCATTGTTTTCTATCCCACGTGCTTGTGATTTTGAAGACTACTATAGAGAGAGAGAGAGAGGGTTTTGACCAAGAAGAAAGAACTACCTGTGGAAAAGTGATGAAGCCCATATGAAAAACAACCAATCATACAATTGATGGTGTTCTCTTATACAAACAAGGCAGGCATTCTCATGCTCATAAAGAAGATATTATTGTTTGTAATCATGTCTAAACATTGTGATCCACCTATATCTCGATAACAATGGAAATGACCAGATCATAGTGTTGTAACTGAAAAATCCTTTGTGTGGAAACATGTGTCACCCACCAAGGTGCAAGTAACAATACAAAACTTCTCACTTGTAGGGGCCCTAGAACCTGTAGGGAGATATCTAAATAGAGCTCCCACTCAAGGGCATTAATAGCCATACAATCCCAAGGGTCTTCAACTGAAACTAGAATAATGCAACCATTGCAATGTATGACTCACCCTGATGTGATAATAATCTAATGTGAAACATTGGGGGGGATACTAAATCAAAGAGTAAAAATGACTCTATTTGTTTAGTCCAAGGTTCACCATCAATGATGGAAATGGGGACTAAGGTACAAAAAACTTCTAGAATAACATGTGTTGGTATCAATGGGAGTGGAGATGTGAGAGAGAAGGATGGGAGGTCCCTTGGGATAAAAAATATAAGTGAGGTAATTAATTGTAAAGGATTATGGTTATGATAATGACACATGTGATTTGGCCTATGAGGTTGAGACTCAAAACTTCCCTTGGGTGAAGCATAGATGATGCATGATGGGGGTAGCGGAAACAACCGACCAAACACAACATGACATGATGTTGGGAGATAAATAGGTTATTGATTTATGCAAGATTGGGATTGAGGATAGGTGGATACAATAAATAAATAGTTGATGAAGTAAAATCTAGGAAATCATAGTGATTGGTACTAGGATATAGGAGGAGTTATAGAAAACTAGAATCATTGTAGGCATGGGTGATTCAATGCAGATGCTCCTACCAAGAGAAACAAAGGATACTACCATCTTCAAGAGATGCCATCAAACAAGATGGTATGAATGTTGATGTTTCCCTTATTTTTTATTTTTTGAATTTTTTTAATTATTTTGGTATTTTTCCATTATTAATTAATAAAATAATTTGGATATGTTACAGACAAGGAGACGAGTGCCCCGAGTATGCAACCAAGCAACTCTACCTATGTGGCTACAATGACAACAATGAACAAGGATGGGGCCCTTATTGTGGGTCTCCTTGGAAGGGTAAATTGATGATGGACTAGAATGTAGATGGTCTACTAGTCGTGGATGATATGAGAGACCGATGGAATGTGGTAAGTCATTTAGCATAACCAACCATAAAAAAATATGAGGTGTGGGAGTCCAAGGGTATGGGCCAGCTGGGATGATAATGATGAAGCATAATGCATGTTCTCTGACATGTGGACTATATAGACTCCTAATATTTTGGTGGAAGAGAGGAAAGGGTGCCAATATGAAATGGGGTGTTAAGACCAAGGAAACCCATAGAGGTGGAGTGTTATCAACTAGCAATTATTGAATGCATGTGGAACTAGGTGAAGTTTCTTGCTAAGCGGGGAGGGGGGATCCCTATAGGTATATTAAGAGGGGGTTACACACTAGTAAATGCAAGATACACAAAGGGGGTATCTACATGCCATTTTGAAGTATATATAAGGGGGGAGACCATGGGCCCTACTATGTGTAGTGGGGGAATGGACTTCTAAAGAATACTTGCAAACATGAAACTGAATATTGAAATGGACCTATAAATCTTGTTGTGCACAAACTAATTGTTAGATCATGATTCTGAGACCACCAAGTAAGAGGTCTCATCCTCCCCTTCATTTTTGTTTGTTTTCTTTCTGGTTTTTAGGCTTGCTTAACCCGTACGGAAGCTCATTAGGGTTTTCAATGAGTTGCACGATTGTTGAGTAAACAGTGTCACAAGTCTCTTACTATTATTCATTGGACAATCGTGCATCTCTCGGGTAATTCAACAAAGTCATGTGCAACTAGGGTTTCACAACTCCATAGAGGTCATGTAGATAACCCATGCAACTATTCATGAAACAACTGCATAACTATCACGATAGAATGATCAAAATCCATGAGATTGACAAAAAAATTGGTTTTCGTGTTTGCAAGTTTTTTACTAATAACTTGATATGATGGTTCGCTCGAGGGACATGATTATGAGGAGATGAGATGGGAGATACGAGTGGATCCTACCATTCAACATGAGATAATCATGTATGGCATGCTCGAGTATTTTAAATGACCTCTCCTCATACTTAACAATTTGATTACTTGTTGGCAAGAATTGTTAAGGATAAGTGGCATGCCTTGATAACTTATGCATGAAAAATTTCAACCCTTACTTTGTGAACACATTTCAACGCATTATAGTGTCTTCTTATCATGGGTTGGCCTAGTTAGCCCTTGCATGCCATTTGGTGCCCATGTTGAATTTTTCTCACGGGAACAAGAGCCCCATTAGCCCCACCATGGCTTTGAATTTGAACCTGCATGTTTCTTTCTCATCTATATTCTAGCTAATACATGATGGGATCCTTGTATGTTTTATTTGCATTCACATTGCTCTATTTCTTGCACACTTGAGTCTAATGCTTCCCTGTAGTTCATTATTTTTTACTTACTTCTAACACATTCTCTTTTGTCACTCACCTTTACATCTGTTTCTTATGAGTTTCGAACCTTTATTCCTAGGGGAGACATGCTTATGAGTTTCCATATTCTCCATTTTTCCATTTCCTTTTGTATTAGTATGTTTCTTGCACTAGGAAATTTGTTGCTTGCTTCACTACACTCATATTCTCCACTATATTATAGCATGCTTTTACTCTTTTTCAGGATTTATGATATGAAAAAGACACACAAAAAATAAAAAATAAAAAATTGAGAAAAAGAGTGGGGGGGGTCAATATCTCTATCATTTATTTATAGCAATCAGTCTATGTCGCCCTTGAACAAGGACCTATTTTGAGTCATTTTCTTTATAGTTGGGTTGTAGTATTGCCTTAGGAGCTGCACCATAATTTTGAACTTTTATTCCTTCAATTGGTTATTCTTCCAATCATTTTGGAGAACCTTCATTGCCCCCTACATTGATGATTTATATCATTGGTTTCTTTTGGTGTCCATTATTGCTCTGACCATTGTATTGTTGTCCCAATGTTCAAGGGAATTTTTAGCATGTAAGCCATTCCTCTGATGTCTTGACCATTTATGCCAGTCATTCCCTATTTCAAGTTGTTCTCAACTCATTATCACTTCTGATGTTTTTTTCCTTGTGCCAGTGTGCAAGGACTCCTTATTTCATTCTCATTGGAAATTTTTATCCTATTGAAATCAAATCATTATCTAGGAGGTATACTTAGAGACTTTTATAGCACCTTGGGGCTTGTAGTCATCAATGGTTGGTTTCGTCACAATCGAAAATAGGTATACATTCATGACTCCTAATCAATTGATACTATCAGTGTTAAACCTTAGCACATCTATTTACATTGGCTATAATGTGCTTATGTATCTTGATACCCATTATCATTATTCGTGGGTCACCTTGCATCTAGTAATGGTATACCTCAATGACCAATGACCAAATAGTTTCTCCCATGTTTGACTTCAATACAATTATTCTCATGGTGTAGGATTGTACATATTGTGGGTTGGTTCAAAGACCTCAAATTGTGTTGGCATCCATATATTTTGCTCTCTCCTAATTTTATTCTATAGTATTAGTCCCATCTTATGCATTGGTTATGAGGGACTATGGTTGGTCATCTTTGCGCTCCAATTTCTCTCTTTATATGTCCCAAGTTGTAGATTCATTGTGTATTTTCTCATGGCTACTATTCATGTTTGACATGGATCCATAGAGTAGTCTTTTGTGGCCATGCTTTTGCATTATATATACTCCATGGATTTGCATTGTACTTTGTTGGTGGACATGCTTGTTTTTCGCCTAAGAATGGTATGGATTCCTTAAGGAAGATAGATATCTGATACTTTGATATGTGTTTACTTGTGCTTTCCTAATCCTTGGGTCTGTATGATTCCTCCTTAGTTTACCCTATTATTGTTATGCCTTGTATAATGTATTTCATCCCTAAGCTTCTCTTTGGCCCTCACAGATCAAGGGGCATCTTGTTACACTCAAAATTGATCCTCTAAGTCATTTGAGTATATTTGAGCCATTATTGTTTGTTGTTCCATTAAGGATCACTTTTCTAGCCTAATTTACCTTTACATTAACTTTATTTGCAAAAATATTCCTAAAAGTGGCTCTAAAAACTATAAAAGTGCAATTCTCGAGATAGATCTTGAAGCATACACTTGTAGGGCCATGATCTCTCTTGCCAAATAAAGTGAGTGTCATTTTGTCCTATAAAGGGAAGGTTCTTTGTGAGGTTAGGGAGATATTATGAGATGACATCCTCATGTCAGTGGAATTGGGCTAGGCTCTCGTTGATCTAACTTTGGATTATGTGGTCTTTGATTATGAAGAGTGTTGCCTTCACTCTTTATTAGTGATCTTGCCTTGAGGGTACTTTGTGGATCTATAGTGTTCCACCTCTCAAAGTGTAAGGACAAGATCCATATCTTGTTAAAGATCTCTTATACATGTGGCTAAGGTAGGAAGATCCCAGATCTAGGTAGTGGAGGTGAAATGACTAGATCAAGTACATTTTGCTTGCTTAGTGTACAAATTCTATTTATAAATTTATATAGATTTATATTCTTCCCCCTTCCAATTTGTTGTTATTTTTTTATCAATTGAATTTATATCTATGAATTATTCATGAATTACTTCACTTGAAAGTAATTAAGGTTAATTGTCTTTGAGTTTTATTCACTTGAGATGTACATGTTGGAGAAAGGGTTTGTTTGTATCTTTTATGTGCAGATCTGAATCCAAAGATAAATCTAAAGTTGATCTGAAGGTAGCACCTAGATTGGATTAGCTCACTTGGACGTACATCAAACTTCAAGGACAAGGTATGTTCTTTATCCTTCTTCTTGCATTTCATGTATAAGAAACTAGGATAGGGAAAGCACAATCTGCAGTCATGAGTTTTCAACCCTCTCACCAAGGAATATTATATCTAAGATCAAGAAAAAAATCCCTATAACAAATAGGATTACTAATGGCCACTATAGAATTTATGTTGCAATGATTTTACTTTTTGTTAAATCAAATTGGTTTAATAATGCTCAAATTTGGCATTCCTTATTTCAATTTATTCATCCATGTGTAAATTCATTTGTGTGAGAGAAGAAATGCCAACCTTGCGAATGCTTCTTAAATTATATAGTTAATTGTGTAAATCGATGTGAATAAGTAAATATAATCCATGTATTTGGAAATGATTATTGCTTGCATTCATCAAGGGTTAATATCAAATTGATAATGTAATTCTATGTCGATTATTTGGGAATTCTTTTTGCATTATATACTTGAATGTGCAATTTAATTTAAAGGGTACATTGTAGGCCATCTTGTTGGGAATTCGTCGACAATATTTATGAATTGGACTTAGAATGTCAAGATCAATCCCAACTTGAACATGTTGCTCACATCTCATTTACTTATAAGTAAGACAATTTGGTAGAGTAAATTGATTCCCAACTTTGAATGAATAGATTAAGTCTAGCTAGGCCATTTCTCCTACAACACATTTACATCTGTGGCTAAGATATACCAGAGTGTTGGTTGTATTGTCATGAAGTGAGTAGAAAAGTTAAATTATTCATGTGTAGCTTAAAGATTTAGAAGCACATGTTTAGATTACTTTCAAGGGTGTCTATTGAATGGAATTATGTTTATGTGTATAGTACAACTGGGCAATTTGTGATTGTCAAGAGCAAGTTAGATTTTGTTTCCATCATATTTATAGTGTGTCAAGATACTACAAATTGGGGTTATCAGAATCTTGTTGGAAATATTTTGCAATATATTCATTGATGTGGATTGAGGTATGTCTTGTGAATGAACATACTCTTCTTATTGTTCTAGTGAATCAATTTGTTGATTATTTGATGGGCTTGAAGCTAAAATAATGGTTGATTTTGTATATATGGGTTGAATTAAAATAATTTACTATAGTTGTGTAATGTTATCATCTAAAAGTATATATGTCATTGCAACAACATAGTATTTGTAAGAGTATTGTTTATTTTCCAAAACTAGATTGTTGAGTTATATAATCCAATTACCATAACCCCTAATGGCTATGAAGCTCATGGAATACTCGCAATACGTTTTACAATATGTGTTAGGTTGAAAGTTTAAGATGCTTCAGCCAAACCATGACAAGCATTAATTAGTTTTGTGTGCAATAGATGTATGGTTGCAAGCTATAACTAATGCATTATACATTAAATCTCTATAAACCATAATGTATCCAATCCATAAATAAACAAGGGAGGTGCAAAGTAGTAAACCCTACCTTTAAGTAAGTAAGAAAGATAATGCAAGTTATTCAAGCGATAGATAGCATGGTTGTTACTTTGACTTCTTAGCTATTTTTGTGAGCATAGTAAATTTAATTTATTGCTTTGCCCGACTCTAGTTTTAGTTATTAATCCACTTGACTAAGAATTAGTTATTGATCCTCAATCAAATTGCATACTAAGAAAAGCTAAGCCATATTAGCAATTACTAATTATTAAATAGTAATTGAGGCTTCTATGCCACTCCACATAGCATAAAAAAGTACATTTGAGCAATGTTGTGATTGAGGATTTGCAATTGATTCATTCATTCAAGCGAGGAAGCTTACGATTTTTGAAGTAATAAAAGGTGGTTTTGCTTCTTCTTTTTTAACAATCTCTAAACACTTCAAAGTTGGCCATTATCCTCTCCATTTTGCATTGTATGGATCAATGATATTAAATGCAAAATAAATATATGAATTTTTTTCAAATTAGTTTAATTAATGGAGTCATTTTGAGTGCAAGATTACACAATTGTCAATTTAGTCTTATTGATATTTTGAATCTATTTCAATGATGGGAAGTAAAGAGAAAAAGAAAAAGTTCCATGAAAATTGTAACATGTAAAATTTATTATATTTTTAATCAGAAGGACACCTTTCCAAACTAAATCAAAAGTGGGTTCTGACTTGGCCTTCTTAAATAAAGATATGTTAGCTACAAGGGAAAGTGAATTTCAAAATAAAGGTTCACAATTCTTAGATCATCATATTGTTGGTGTTAGGAAACTAAAAGAGAGCCATCTGTATTCATGACGGATACCTACTATAGTGTGCATGTGAATATTGTTTTCCAATATCTAAATATGCATACCATCATGTCTCCTTCCTTGCACATCATCCATGGTTTCACGCCATTTTCTAGGGCCCTCATCTGACACATTGTCAATATTTTAAGGGAAAAGTTCAATGAAATTGTTAGGACATCTAATTGCTAATAGTAGTTTGTATGACATCCAATTGTGGACATGCAAGTCATAGTTATAAGCACCCTAGTGCCCTACTTCTCTCATTTGGTGTGGTCTTATGATGCAATTTTTTGTTTCTCATGTGTAGAAATGTATAGACTCTGGTTAGAGACTTGGATCAAGGACTCTAAAGAGAATGATCATTTATTATATGCAATCGAAATTGTTCCCTATGAATATGAGAAAGCAGACTAGTCTCTTCATTGAATTGATAGGTAGTTTTTCCAAGCAATTCAATGCCATGATCATCCACCTCAACTTCCAAGGGTTCCATATCTATGTATAACATTAAACATGAACAACAATATAGGGTAAATGGGTCTGAGTTCAATCCCAAGCTATATGATCCAACAGAGGTCCTAGATTGATCAAAATTCCAACTTCATGGCTATCTTGGCCAAGGGTAGTACTAGATAATGGAAATGATTTCATGTTCGGTAGCTATGGAAAGTTTTTTTTTCTCAAGTATTAGACCTCTCAGACTTGTTACTCAATGACCCTAATGTCCTACATGAGGCCTTGACCTCGACTTTGCTTCTCCAGATTTCACATAATCCTAATTCGAAGGGTTGACATGGAAAGGTTTTGATTGCTCCCCTAACTTAATGCTACATAGTTTTGAACCTTACAATTTATTGCAGAAGAAAGTTGTTTCACTCGCTATAGTAGTCTATTTGATATTATAAATAAGTCAAATATAAATTACATTAATAGTGCTTTCATTCATATAGTGGTGGGGACCTTGTGTATTAATTCAAAGCAGCAAAGTGAACGTCGAGAAGTGACTGACTAGTTCGAACTAAAATTAAAGCGTAAAAATCACTTATTCCCTTTGAATCTCCCTTCTCATATGTATTCAAAGGTCACTGCACACAGAAGGAAGCACCCTTGAATGATTATGGCTACACTTTGGCCTTACCTAGATGTGTGTAAGTGACATGAATGGACTACTCTTATTGAAGAGATGGATGAAGTGTTGTAGGCTAGTGATTTATGTTTTGGATGTTCACCCAACCCTGTTCCCTAGTACAAGTGATACTAGAGAGAAGGATTTCATTCACTTAGATTAATATGCAAGGTTATTATAGATTCGATTTTTTTTTTAAGGGAAATAAATATATATTGAAAGGTCATTAATTTCTCTAGAAACTATGCAAGAAGGTTGAAGCATCTAGATGAGAAACGTTGCTATGAATGGTGAGCAATGTTGCTTTGGACAATGAGCCTAACAAGCTCCTTTTATGGATGCAAAGTTTGCAAATTTTTAACCCCTAAAATGGTTGTTTAAGGCCTCAAGTAAGCTCTAGAAGTTTCTAGACCCCAAATCACTAAAGTGGGACCTACCCATAAAAGTGGCCCTACAAGCTAGTAACTTCAATTTTTCCACATAGAACATACCAAAATAGATGAAAAGTTATATAATGATCTATTTTGGATCAGTAATGATACTTTTGATGTTTGGTATCTCTTCTTGAATGTCTAGATATTTCCATGATACTCCCTTTTTGAGTGACATTTTCCTTCTTCCTCATGCTTTGAACCTAACACATTCTTAATATGCCTCTACAATTGATTCAATCTTTGCACTGGCTGAGTGTTTAGTTTATTCTACCTCTTCTGAGCTCTTATTTGCCTCTCATTATTACCTCTACAACTCTGAACTTCTATTGTTAAGCCTCTCGGGGCTTCTACCAGTTCTAATGGTTTGATCCTTTCTTTGTTCCCATTAGACTTTATTTCTTCATTTATCACATTGATATTTAGTCCCCTCACCTCTCCTCCATGGTTGTAAGGATATTCTCCATCCTATGTATTCTTTCTTCAAGAGTTAATATTCAATTTTGGCCTCTAAGTGTCTCTGATATAGAGTTGTATTTGAAAATTTGTTCGTACAATTAGATTTGTTAGATACATTTGATCTCCAAATCTATAAGTTATATATATATATATATATATATATATATATATACATACATTTTGGAATTTTTCCACATTGTCAATTTGTTTTTGTCAAATCAAGGCTACAAGCTCTTTTCTTCCCAAATTTTGGAAAAATCAGAAGTGCTTCTCTAGTAGAATATAAATCTTTAGGCTTATTCCCTCCTAAAAGAGCTTTCCAATGGTTGTACTCATGCTCAATTATGAGGTTGGAGATAAAAGTTACAACTATCTGAAGTTATCATTTTTGCCCAATGTTTACATTTTTTTGGTTGGTACAATCAACATTGGCAACCAACTTCAGCCATCGATAGAAGAAAATATAGCAAGAATATGGAAACTTTTTTATATTAGGTGTTCATAATACTTCTAATTGGAAACACTCAAGAACCTTCATCTAAGTGATCTGATACTCCAGTCATTTTCTGCATCAATCTAGAATTGTCAACTTCTCACTTTTTGCACTTTTTCCAAATTTAATAAATTTGGAAAAAGTTTATATCCTTCAAACAATGAAAAAATGGAAAATTTCCACTAGGATAAATTTGTCTAGGTTATTGAGGATATGAAATGTTGTGTAAAAAAATATTTCCAATTTTGATGTATTGGGTCACTTTTCCTCCATTTACAATTTCTAAAATCACCAAAAAGTCTCTCGGAATAGTGGTATTTGGCCTTGTTCTTGCACGATTTGTACTCGTGAAAAGCCTAACACAAGATCACCAAATCTTATGTAACTACATGAAATCCTACCAATGTCACCTTAGTAAGAAATCCCCTCATTTTAGTGATGGAAGAGGTCCACCACAAGGCAGGCTTCCTTAGTGACCTTGAGGGATCAAAGTAGCATGTTTGATAGCCAAGCCTATCGCCCCCTCTCTTGACCACCTAAGTCAAAGTGTAGGTCAAAGGAAAAAGAGGTATGAAACTTGTATGAGTACCTGCCTGGAAAAAGGACAATTTACAACATATATAATGTGATTTCCAAGTACAAAGATACAATAAATGCTTCTTCAAGACACTAGACAATAGCTTTGCTATGGCTGTTATGAAATTGCAACAGTAAGAAGTAGTACAACAACAGTAAAGTAAATTTAATAGCAACAAGAAATATGCTTCGAAAATGCAACAGAAATTTAGCATAAACTCAATATAGCATTACCCAATTGTTAGATGCAATTTCTGGCAAGTTAAACCACCTTTTAACCAATGTATGCAACAAATAATAGAGTATTTGGATGGTTGTAGAAAACTTTTGCAAAAACAACAAATTTGCAATCAAATTATCTCAATTTAGTGTTAGTTAAATTAGTATATAGCTTGAGAGATTGAGAATACATAATTTTTTTTATCACTTTCATCGAAAGAGAGCTTAATGATTAGTGCCTTAGGGCTATGGAGTCTTGATAACATTAATGAAATATACTTTGGAGATGAATCTAGAAAAGGCTAAGAGGTAGGGATTGAACTCTAAGGTGCTATCACATTAGGGCCTTAGGGTTCAAATCTTGAGGAGAAGGGTTTTTCTAGAGTGCAAGCACTTTTGGGCTCTAGCAACCTTTTCTCCCTTATTAGGTACTTCAACTACGTCACAATCAAGAGTCTAGAATCAAACTCCTAGAGTGTTAGCACTTTAGGGATTTAGGAGTCTAACCCTAGGTAGGATTTCCTTCACAAATTTATGGATGAAATTAACCTTGTGAGAGGAGGAATCACTTATGATCCTCTCTTAGGGTTTTATCAAGAAAAATCTTCAATATGAACATGTAAAATTTACCATAAACATTCAATAGAATGAAATGAAATTGCATAAATTTACTTAATTCACAAATATATAACAAGAAAAAACCCTAATTGTAGCAATATCATCCAAAAATCAACAAAACAAGCATCCACACTTGACCTCTAAGAGATAGTGCATGAGTAAAAAGAGCTAGTAACCCCAATATAGCGAAAATTTCAGAAGTAGTCTCTCACATGTGTGAGGAATATGATGCAAAAAATGAGCCTTGTCTAGCCATATTTATATGGAAACCCTAGTCGTACAAAATACTCCAATGAAAAGTCTTGTCTCTACATAAGAGGGTCGACCCCTTAAATTTTCCCTTGGAATATACAGAGTTTCATTTTTTACATGAAATAAAACCATAGAAGGGTGATGTCATGCCCTAAGAGGGTGATGTGGGCTCTCCAAGTGCAACGTCAAGCATGGTGAGGGAGACCTTGGGCCTCAAAAGGCCATGTGGCATGTCAAAAGTGCCATGCCCTGGTCTCCTTCTATCAAGCCACCTATGGAACCATCCTATCCATCAAACCCCAACCCTCCAAGGTGACATCAAGGGCTAGGAGGTGGCGTCCTAGGCCTCCAAAGGCTAATGTCTAGGTGGATAAGGGTGCAACATTTTCCTCTAGTGATTCTAAGGTGCCTCCAAAGGCAATTTCATGTGTCCTCTAGGTGCAGCATCCATCATCCATGGTCTTCTTCATGTGGGGCCCAACATCAATCTTGTGGGCAAGGTCCTACAAAGATAAACAAGTATGCCCTCTGAGGGTCCACAAGTCACAAGTACCATGCCAAGTAAGCCATGTTTAATACAAGAACCACCCAAACATGTGCACAACGNAAACAAATTCTCAAAGACCTTATAAGTTTTTCCTAATTTAGGTATGGGAGGGATGTTATGGTGCCCTATTGGGTAGGCCAATCCCCAAGTCATGGAATGTTTCCCAAGAAGACCCTATATAAGTTATGCAATGAATATGAAATGGATTGGGGCAAGACATATAGGCATGGGGTCTTGACATACAAGGGTTTGTATTGTCTCATTTATGGGTGCCTTTGTAGAGGGCGTGTTGCCCTTTGTCCATGATGCAACATTTTTCCAAGCCCTTTAATTACCATTAATTTATTATGGTCTGAAACATTGAGTACTATGTGCAATGTAAAGTAAAGAGTACAAAAATGCCACTTGGAGTTAGGAACACACAGAGTGCCATATGCAATGGAAAGTAAAGGACACCACAAAATGCATTGCCCCAACAAGTGGGACACTTATTAATTATATTTTAGAAGGTCCTTGATTTTTTCTAGAGTAGCATTTCATTTCTCTCAAGACCTTCGTGCGAGCATTTGGAAGGATAATGACCAGATTTTAATTTTTTCCAGCTACAACACCTCTGGGCCTTTATCCCCTTCTTCCCATGAAATGAGGTACAAGCCCTTCTTGCGGTCAATGAGCCCAAAATCCCAAAAGATGAGGAAATGGAAGGGGAAGGAGTGTGGAAAGTGGTAAGTATGAGTGGGAATGGTACGATGACCCTTCAAGGAACCACCTAGTAGTAACCCTTTTCCCGAGGGTGACCTACTTACTAGGAAACCATGTCACTCACTAAGGTGAAACTAGGAAAAAGGTATAATTTCCAAGAAAATGTTCCATAATCAAGAAAGGATTCTCTGCAACATGTTCAAATGCTTCAAATATTAAAATGACACTTACCACGAGACCAAGCTTCTTACCTCATGGAGCAAGACTTGTTGTCTTCTTGGAACCAAGCTAGTATAGTGGATGTTACTATGTGATAGAGTAGAGAAGCTCTGTGGGATGTACTAGGAATCAGACTCTCGACACTCTGTGTCTGCTACATGCGGGCCTCAAGACACGATCTCTTTAGTTAGCCCTAGCCTAGGGGGGGTAACATCTGGCTCCTACATGGGGAAATGTGCTCATCGTAGAGCGCATGAGAACCTCAGTATCTCCTGGCATGACTTGTGCCTACACAACTCAAGCAAATTGTTGTGATCTTGAGGGGTGGTGTAACTCACCCCTTGTTCATATGACAAAATAATATTAATTATAAAAATCTAGAGCAAAATTTGAAAACAAAATTTTCTGGCATTTTTATTCTAACATATCAATATGAGTATGCAAATCATATAAATGTAACATGAGAATATGGAGTGGTGCAAGAGAGAAGAATATGTAAATAATAAACATGTATGCAAATCTAAACAAGATGCAACTACACTACCATGATATGCATGATGCAATATATAAACAATGTAATGCAAGATGCAAATGCCTACCCTAACCTACCTAATATAATCTATGTTATACTAAAATGATAGGTATAATCATGTAACTAGCGAAACCATCCTAGAAATGTATCAAAATATCTACCATTGTGCTTCATTATAAACCAACATAAGGACAACTCAAGAAAAAAAGGTTATGATCTAGAGCATGCATTATACCATATCTAATCATAGAATCTAACTCATGGAGGTGGGAGGGAGCGACAAAATCATGCCAAGAGGTATCATCGCAACCCTGCCCTATCCATCCCAGGACAAGACCGAAAGAATAAAGAAAAGGATGATCCTCATCCTCAACTACCAAGCCAACACTCAAAGGTCAAGAAGGAATGAAAAGGAACCTTGGAAGAGTTCTAATGCTATCCATGGGAGCAGAAGGCACAATGTAAGAGGTAAAATGGGGCCTAGAGAAAAAAAAAATCTCCCATCATGTAATGTCCCCAGCCACCAACAGGTCGGGCAACGTCACTACAGGACGTCTCTCTTAGCTCTGGTACCATTTTGTAATGTCCCCAGCCACCAACAGGTCAGGCAACATCACTACAGGACATCTCTCTTAGCTCGGATACCATTTTGTAGAATCCCCGGAACATACACACACATATATATAATGCATTTCTAATGAATTTAAAACAAATAACACAAAATTATTGCTACCATACAGACTTCTGTGGAATTGACAATAATTCATACATGCAACGAAACACATGATAACATTGCAAGAATCACAGACATGCATAACATACAACATATACATGCCATACTCATCAATATAAACATAAACAATACACAGCATGTAATGAACATAGAAGTGGTACTTATCTTTTTATGGAGGACCACCAACTGCGTACAGACCTTCCACGAACCTCCCAGCCTTAGACCACTCTACTCATCACTCTTAGCAATGGGTCACCCTCGAGCTGGGACTAAACTCCATCGGGGAAGGGATTCCTAGGCAAGGCAAGGTCAATAAGAAAGTCACACAGTTTAAGAGGAAGGATTCTCTCCCAAGAGCCACTTACATGCACTGCTCACAGAATCTCATTCCCCACATGCCTCTCCCACCCCAGGAGTATACACCTTCACTGTCACACGGTCCATCGGCTGCTCCACCTCCCTTTCAGGGCTTCAGCAACAGGCCGAACCAAAATTCTCAGAGCTCTGTAGCAGCTACGAGACTCCCTCCAGGAGAACTCACTTCCTCAACACACTCTCTCACCTGGAGAGATATTCTCACAGGCCTAACAACCTACTTCTTCAATCCACAACAACCTCTCTCACCTGGAGAGAGAATTGCTCATAGGCCTGACAACATGCCTCTTCAACCACGAGCTTGACAACCCGCCTCTTCAAACCACAATAGCAAAGTCTGGTAAGGCAAGGGACGACTTGGAAAATTACAGAGGTGCACGATGGCCACAGGTTCAGCAATGGAGGAATTGGCTAGCTGCATGCTTTCTTAGTGTGTGAGTGAACTCGTGAGGAGAGATGGGGCAGACTAGTCTAGCATAACGAAGATGGTGAGAGCGTGAGAGCCAAAACTGTTTGTGTGTGAACCTCTCCCCCCTTCTGAGTGAGTGAGTGATTCCCCCATTAAAACTGCATGTGCCTTAGCTGACACATGTCGCTCATGAAGCATGTTCCTTTCCGTTTGGAAGTCATTCTCTCTTCCCAAAGGAACTTAGGATATAAACATGTCCTTCTAATCAAATTTTGGAATAATAATAAATTAATTTTCTCTTGGACTTAAGCCCTTAGGCTTAGCCCCTCTTTCCAACCTCTCATCCCCCTCTCCCTTACCCAGCCCAGTGGAGCTTAGTCCCCCATAATCTTTCTTTGTGTTCAGTCTACACGCAGTGATGCTTTTGTATTAATAATATGAATATTTACATGTACAAAACATGCTCCTGGCCTTTAACACCTAGGCTCTCCGGCCTAATAAACACATAAGCCCATAGCTTATCATTATTTGGCTCACCAGCCTACAAAACATGTTACAATTCATAAATACAACTAGGGCTCATCCTTAGGGATATTACACATCCCAAGGCTTGTTGGTCATGTGTATGAAACCGAAAATCCTTACAACAAGACATAGGTTGAAAACCACTCGGTCCTACAAAAGAGCGATTGTCATGAGGAAAATTGCCAACTGTATCTATAGTGGAATGATAAGGTGAAAGAAGAGGAGTTTGGGAACTCTCATCACAAACATCCTTCTCTAGTCAAATTGTGTCCTTTCCCTCATCAAAGTTGGAGCACAACTGTGGTTGAAAATCCTCTTCATAGAGTAAATCTAAGTGCTCAACGAATATGTATCAAACCCCCTAAGGTATGACCAAAATTCATCATGAGAATGTTGCAGCAAATCGTCCTTATGTGGTTGGAACAAATCTATAATCATAACATCTTCATGTTTCCAAATATCTGAACCAGTAGTAATCATGTATGGTTGTTGTAAAGGCAAAAATCGAAAATGACCTTCAATGTCGTCAATGGGATCTCCATCATGACAAATCACATCCCATTTACGTCTCCCAACATGTATAAACTCATAAATATTCTTAATTACATCATCACTTTCATTATAACATGAGGGGTGTAATGCATCCAATGGTTTCCCCAACACTTCTTCACTTTCTGAATCATATAATAGAGAATCATTGAAGTCCTATAAAGGATTGAAACTCACCAGTATTCTCTTCCTCATGTACGGGAGGCATGGAGCCTTGGATGAATTCATCAAAAGGAGGAGCAGAAACCAACACTTCATCTTCATGAGGAGCCTCTTCTTTGACATCAAAATGTTCTTCATTCAAGTCTTCGTTGTCCTCAATAGAATCACGAGGTAATTCTTGCTTCTCTTCGAGAGAATGAAAACCTTCTTCGTAAACCTCTTCCTTGAGTTCTTGGTTTTTAGCATGGTGCACCTTCCTAAGATATTATATAATCTTAGTGGTGAACCCTTCATCCTCGAGGACTATTATGACATCTTGAAGGACATCTTCATGTGTCTGAAAAATATGGGCGCCAATCCTCAATAAATTTGCTAATGAAATCTACAAGAGAAGATATCCTCTTTGGCTTAAAACAATCCTTGAACCAATTTCATACTTTCGAGGGTAGGAAAAATATAAATAACTTTATCTGTACGTCCTCGTGTGGTTTTCCTACTTCCCATATATACCTAAGAAAACCTATAACATGAAGAACGACAGAACCCTCAAATTTTTGATAGTCATTCAACCATCTCGCATCAACTTTAAACTCATTTGGGTATCCAGGAATGTTCTCAAAATCAATAGAAGAAAATATTTTGTGATAATCCCCAGGTACCATATTTCCATCACTTGAGAGTGTACAATATCACTTTGGGATAGTGGAGTCTCCAGATAATCCCCCTTGGATCATCAAAGGAAGGTGATGGAATCACCCTCATTGGATTCGCTAGGTAAGCTTATAAGATAAGGTCTTGGGGGAAAGCTTACCAAATTATATGTTATTGAGGAGAATAACTCAATCCTCCTCGACAACGGCGCCAAAATATTATCACACAGTTCATACTTTTGTAAATCCCAACACAAGATCACCAAATCTTGTGTAACTACAGGAAATCCTACCACTATCACCTTAGTAAGAAATCCCCTCGTGTTAGTGATAGAAGAGGTCCACCGCAAGGGAGGCTTCCTTGGTGACCTCAAGGGATCAAAGTAGCAAGTTTGATATCCAAGCTTACTAAACCTCTGTTGATCACCTAAGTCAAAGTCTAAGTCAAAGGAAAAAGAGGTATGAAGTTCATATGAGTACCTGGAACAAGGACAATTTACAACATATATAATGTGATTTCCAAGTACAAACATAAAATAAATGTTTCTTCAAGACATTGGACAATAGATTTACTATGGATGTTATGAAACTACAATAGTAAGTAATAGTACAACAACAATAAAGTAAATATAATAGCAACAAGAAATATGCCTCAGAAATGCATAAAAAATTTAGCATAAACTCAATAGAACATTACCCAATTGTTAGATGCAATTTTTGGCAAGTTAAACCGCCTTTTAACCAATGTGTGCAACAAATAATAGAGTATTTAGATGGTTGTAGAAAAATTTTGCAACAGTAGCAAATTTGCAATCAAATTAGCTCAAGTTAGTGTATAGCTTGAGAGATTGAGAATAAAGAGTGTTTTTTATCACTTTCACCACAAGAGATCTTAATTACTAGAGCCTTAGGGCTATGGAGTCTTGATAAAAACAATGGAATATGCTTTGGAGATGAAGCTAGAAAAGGACAAGAGGTAGGGATTCAACTCTAAGGTTCTATCACATTAGGGCCTTAGGGTTTTGCCAGAGTGCAAGCACTTTTGGGCTCTAGCAACCTTTTCTTCGTTCTTAGGTACTTAAACTAGGTCACAATCAAGACTCTAGAATCAAACTCCTAAAGTGATAGCACTTTAGGGATTTAGGAATCTAACCCTGGGTAGGATTTCCTTCACAAATTTATGGATGAAATTAACCTTATGAGAGGAGGAAGCACTTATGCTACTCTCTTAGGGTTTTATCAAGCAAAATCTTCAATATGAACAAGTAAAATTTACCATACATTCAATAGCATGAAATGAAATTGCATAAATTTACTCACTTTGCCAAGATATGACAAGAACAAACCCTAATTGTAGCAAGATCATCCAAAAATCAACAAATAAGCATCCACACTTGACCTCCAAGAGATAGTGCATGAGATTAAAAGAGCTAGTAACCCCAATATAGCAAAAATTTCAGAAGTAGTCTCTCACATGTGTGAGGAATATGATGCAAAAAATGAGTCTTGGATAGAAATATTTATATGGAAACCCTAGTCATCCAAAAGACTCCAATGAAAATTCATGTCTCTACATAAGAGGGTTGACCTCTTAAATTTTCCCTTGCAATATACAAAATTTAATTTTTTTACATGAAATAAAACCATAGAAGGGTGACGTCATGCCCTAAGAGGATAACGCAGTCTCTCCAAATGCAACATCAAGCATGGTGAGGGAGATGTTACGCCTCCAAATTCCATGTGCCATGTTGAAAGTGCCTTTCCATGGTCTCCTCTTGTCAATCCACCTATGGAACCATCCTATCCATCAAACCCCAGCCCTCCAAGGTGACGTCAAGGGCTAGGAGGTGATTCTTCAGCCTCCAAAGGCCAATGTCCAAGTGGATAAGGGTGCAACATCATCCTTTGGTTATGCCAAGGTGCCTCCAAAGGCAACTTCATGTGTCCTTTAGGTGTAATGTCCATCATCCATGGTATTCTTTATCTGGGGTCCAACATCAATCCTATGGGTAAGGTCCTGCAAATACAAACAAGTACACCCTCCAAAGGTCCACAAGTCACAAGTACCATCCCAAGTAAGCCATATTTAATACAATAAATACCCAAACATGTGCATCAAACCCCCCCTTTTCAAACTAAACAAATTCTCAAAGACCTTATAAGTTTTGAATAATTTAGGTATGGGAGGGGTGTCATGCTGCCCTATTGGGTAGTGTTGGCCCTTGACCAAGTTTTGAGGAACACTTGATCATATTTGAACGTTTTTGGACTTCGACAGTTTGTCAAAGATGGAGCGCCAGGCGAAGCAAATATCATGGGATCTCGGTCCACTTTTGGGCCCTTTTAGGGTTTTGGGTTAATGTAATGGGAATGGGATGTCGGCCCATGGGTTTACCCACGATTAGGCCCACTTTTGTAATGTATAAATAGAAGGATAAGCAATGTAAGAAGTAGTAGATGTGATTGCTTAGTGCAATTGGTAATGCATCTATGTGATGTTGAATAAGTGCTCTGTGCGAACTGTGTAAGGCTTGCAAGGCTAGGTGCAAGTTATTGTGAGGTTGCTATAGAAAGCTAAGTGTTGTAACGCAAGAAAGAAGGATCTAGCGAGCTGTGCAGATCTTTTGTCCTAGGCAAAGAAGGGTTTTGGAGTCTTTGTGCTTGTAACAGATTGAAGACAATAATAAAGAAGAAGATCTTGTGGACGTAGCCCCAGGGTGGGGGTGAACCACGTAAATCTATGTGTTATGCTCTGTGCTTTGACTCAATGTGTTTTTTTCTTATCCTATGTGCTTCTTAGATATATATGATTGTTACATCTAATGTGTATGAGGATTCTTAGTGTTGATCTACTGGATCTGATATGGGATACTATGGTTAAGTACTGAAATATTGTAGATCTGAGTGTACACCGCGATGCTCTGTGCTATATGTGAAGTAGAATAAGGGTTGAATATTGACGAATGATCAATGCTAAGTGCTCTGTAAATGATATAATCACATATTTGTGTCCCAATTAAGGTTGCAGGCACCTGAGTCTTGCAACCACCCCTACCTCTACCTCGGGTGAGACTTCATCTGCTTCGCAGGTGTTGCCAAAAGGGCCGATAGTTAGGTATTTGTTGGTTTGCTCTTGAGCGTTGAACCCTAGGTCTGCCCCTATGCCAACAAATGGTTCTGTTGCCGGACATGAAACTATGATTGATAGGAACTGAGTAAGAAGAAACTGTGTGCAAAAGAAAGCTCTATGCGTAGATCTGTTGCCCTAGTGCGCAGCTTTTTACCTGACCTGTGAAGCTTTGTGCCAGGAATAAGGTAAGATCTAAAGAAAGGAAGATTAGATCTAAAGAAAAGAAGTGAGATTTGAACGCTCTGTGCTCTAAGAAAAGTAAAAGCGGAAATTTATGAAAGAAAGAGGTCAGATTTGCAAAAAAGAGGTAAGATTTGTAAGCTCTATGCTCTAATAAAGGTAAGAATAGTCAAAAGTTCTTAGATCTGGAAGCTTTGTGCTCTGTAGAAGTAAGATAAGTGGAAAAAAAAAATTCTAGAGCATGGATATAGGTATGTTTGATAGATTTTTTCCTAGCTTAAAAACTAGGGCATTAATAGATGAAAGAAAGTTTGATATGAATAGATCTGATAAATATAATGATAGATATGTTATACCTATGCATAGAAATAATGTCTGGACTAACAAATGGATGCAGGATCCTAGAAAGAATTTTCTACAGGATAGCTATCACAATTCTAGTGTGTAGTACAGAAGAGGCTGGGGATCATTTAAAAGAAAGTGAGGAGTAATCCTATGTTACAGTTGTAGAAAACCAGGCCATCTAGCTAAGGAATGCCCTGGTAGAAGACCTAGTTGTCTCTGTTGCAAAGCTAGGGACCATGAGGTATTGGATTGCCATAGAATGATCGCTAAGCTTGAAAGGATAAATCTAAATCAAGAAGACCATAAGGTAGATCCAAGAAAGGCAGAAACCCAGCAATAATCAGAGAAAGTATTAATATATATGAAAGAAACCCTGAAGGAACATAAAGATGTCTGATTACCAAAGATCTTCAAAGAAAAGGAGCAAGTTGAAGCAAGAATAGGGGACTTCGACATTGATTGTATTCTTGATGAAGAAACACAAGTGAACATTATGCCGGAAAGAACTTGGGAAGCTATAGGGAAGCTTGCCATGATTCCTTCATTGGGAGGAATAGGACTATTCAGAGGAAAACTGATGATGTTATGTGGAAAACTCGCTCAGATACCTATGACAGTCAATGGAACTTCGACAAAAGAAGATTTTGAGATTATCATATTCATTGAGGACAACGCCCTGTTTACTATGCTACTCGAAAAACCTTGGATTGAAAGAGAGATCAATCCAGAAAGAAGGAAGAAGAAGAGGTTTTAGAACAGCAGAGACAAGAGTTAAAAGATTTCATGACTAAAAGGATCGCACAGTTTATAGAAGAACAAGAGAATCGCTCGAAGCCATCTGACACTAAAAACCCAGATGCCGAGGCTAAGGCTACACAAAAGGCTGAAATTTCTACCCCAGACAAAGAAGAAGTGTTATACCTAAACCCTAGGAGAGAATGTCACCAGCACTAAGTGACTATGTCCAAGGAAAATAAGAATCAAAATGGGAAGAGAATCACCGAGACAAAGCTCACTGGAAAGAAGGCTAGAAAGCTAAGTAAGAAGAAGGCTAAGATTGAAAAATTACAGAAGATCCCAGAGGGTACCTCGCAGCAAGACACTTTGCAGAATTGGAGCTTCGTCGGGATATCATAACAATGACATATGCCACTTCACCGAGGCGAAGTCATATAGCCGTTGGAAGCCAATATAACCGTTTGATTGCCGCTCCGAACGGGTCGGAAAGCATTGAGCAAGCAGACCATTTCTAAGTTTCCCTACTTAGTCCGTCGCTCCACGCACCGAGAATACTTTTTGCTAAGTGAGAATTTGAGCCCGAAACCTGAGATTACTTCACCTTGTGATCATTGCCTTGTTCCCATACCATTCACTGTAGTCTCAGAATTCATTTCACACCCGAGCTAGTTGACCCAAGCTCGTATGTTGGACGAGCTCAGCGATGCTGAGAAAGTAGTTGAAGAAGTTTTGATTGAATTAATGACTGAGAGAGTCATGTTGGAGCAAGGATTATCTATAAGAGTCCAAGCATCGTCAACGAGAGGACTCCAGGCCTCCCCTTCCACTGCTCGCGTCGGTCCATCCCGACCGATCGATGAGAAACGGACCAAGAACAGGGATGACATCGCAAATGCCAAGCTTATCCCATGCATTCTACCTACTTACTTACCACCTCTAAGTTGTGCCATCAACCGTGACAGTGTACCTCGAGACTTCGAGTACACTTTGATCATCACATACCTTATGAAAGGGGTGCGCACAGTTCGTGCTGACCAGGATAAGCTTGCAGCACTGAAATTTAGTGATTTTAACCTTGGAGATCATAAAGTTTACAGCATGTTAGCCTCGCATAAGTACTTAACCAGGACCAAAGGAAAGAAATCTAATATTGTCCTGTAGTCATGGACCCAAAACCTCACGCAGTCCACACTGCTTAATGTAACGAATATCTTGCACTTCAACAGACACCAGGAAGTCAACGCATGCGTCAAGTTGTTGTTGTCTTGCTACCACGGAGGATACTTATGGTTGGACCGCTGCATCACTGTGGATCCGGCCTTGATCAATTGTATCACAGGACTTAGTATGCAAGGCCCTGACCCATAAGAGTTTTACCCTGGAAAGACCTTAGACTGAGCACTAATGCAAAGGATAAAATAAACTTATGGCGATGTCGAGAAAGGCATGCGAGGCTACAAGGTAGCCTCTATCCAAAGTGGCGTAGTGCACCTTACCTATCAGCTGATCACGGGAAATCTAGTTCGCAAGAACAGATCAACATAAGTGACTGGATTCGTAGTTGACCTTGCAAGGAAGTGCGCCAAGGGACTACAAATGAACTAGGCACAGTACCTTGTAAACCAACTAGAGCTTGATTGCAAAGAAGCGCAAGACCAAGAGTATGAGTTCCACTTTAGTTGGTTGCTCATACTGATCGCTTTCATCGCCTAGGAGCTACCAGAAGGTGCCACTTTTTCATAGATCTATCCCTTCGAACCACTGGCCGCAAAGTTTTGTGCGTTGTGGTACTCCAACGACATGAACAAGCAGTGGCAATCCAATGTTGTCTTCCACGCCTATTACAACCAATTGAAGAATTAAATCTAGTCTACATTGCGCCTCACCCCAAATAAATTTCATAGGTTTAGACCTTTGATAAAATTCAGTGCAGACAACCACTTCACCTATATCACAGTGCGCGCTGATGAGCACAAACAGCAGCTCCATTCGTACTACAAGTTGACAGAAGAAGACTTGGAGCAGATTACCAAGGAATGGTCGGTGCACCTCCTTGTTGTAGTGGACCCCATAGAAATGTCTGACGTGGATAGCCCTGAAGCTATGCCGGATAAACCTGGACCGAGCAAGACTAAGAAGGATGATGAATTTCAAGATGTCCATAGCACATCCACGAAGACTACTTCGATCTCGCCTGCACAGGGAGGTGATGGTGAAGAACTAGGTGGCATAGAAGTTGAGCAAAACAAAGGCGAGGTTACTCCGCCTAGAGAGGAGGAGGATACCTCTAAGAAAAGGAATATTACCCCACCAAATCCCTCATCTCGAAAGAAAACTAAGGCCACCTGGACTACGTTTAAGACTACCCTCACACTAGATGACTTCGACTTCTTAATCGCTGCACTGAATGATGTTTCACTAGAGATTGCAGAAAAGCAAGAAGCGAAGCAGGAGGAGGTATTCAGCTGAATCAAGGGTGAACTTCAAGAAGTGCATCAGGCACTCTAGTCCAGCCGAGCATTTTCTACTGCGCCCTTGACAATTGAAACAACAAGAATAGGCGACGAGCCCACCCAATTACACCAGATCGTCGATAAAGTCGAAGCTCGCCTTCAACGTGCTCAAGAAGACACAACACAAGCCACCCAGGCTTTGACACAAGTATAGAGCGCACTTCTAGAAGAACAGAGTAAGGTAGAACGGAAAAATCTTGCCCTGCAAGCTAAGTGGGATGAGGAAAAAGCACAGTTACAGCAGAGCAAGGACCAATTGCTAGCAGAGAAACTTGAAGTACAGGAAAGGGTTCACAAAGCACTTCACTCTGTGACAGTCATAGAAGTAAAGATTGAAGAACGTGTCCCACAATAGGTGGCAAAACTTGAAGAAGTAATCCAACAACTTCAACAGTGCATCGTAGATATGGAACTTAGTACCATGCCCGAGACTCTTCAGGGAGGCAACTGCCCGTAGTGCAGTTGGCCGTTTAAAAACCTTTGCCTTGGAATGCAAGCAGTTGATCACTAGAAGCGCCCAGACTTATGAGAACCTCACAGAGAATCCAGAGTTGCAGGGATTGGAGGCACAGCTCCAACAAGCAAAGCAGCACGCAGATACGCTACAGGCGCAGCTGAAGGCCTTGACCCTAGTCGAAAGAATGAAGAGATTTCTAGAACAACGCACTGCCCAACAACAGGTACACATGCTACAAAGTAAAGTGATGGAAGTCTCCCAACAACTTCAACCAATCCAAGAAAAGGCATGCCAACTGTTCACTGAAGTTGAAATCCAGGGAGCTGAGCTTGAATAGGTTATCATCACCGTAGAACAACGCCTGGAAGGGCCAGTAAACGATGCAGTGATCAAGGAGTTCACTGAGCAAGAGTTTGTCACACTGTAGCAGGTTGAAGAAGCTCAAGCCAAGCTCGAGGCATTCAAGGCGGAATTTATCAGACCAGAGTGTTGGGGGCCTGTTGGCCCTTAACCAAGTTTTGAGGAACACTTGGTCATATTTGACCGTTTTTGGACTTCGACAACCTGTCAAAGATGGAGCGCCCGATGAAGAAGAGATCACAAGATCTCAATCCACTTTTGGGCCCTTTTAGGGTTTTGGGTTAATGTAATGGGAAAGGGATGTCGGCCTGTGGGTTTACCCACGATTAGGCCCACTTTTGTAATGTATAAATATAAGGATAGGCAATGTAAGAAGTAGTAGATGTGATTGCTTAGTGAAATTGGTAGTGCATCTATGTGATGTTGAATAAGTGCTCTGTGTGAACTGTGTAAGGCTTGCAAGGCTAGGTGCAAGTTACTGTGAGGTTTCTATAGAAAGCTAAGTGTTGTAATGCAAGGAAGAAGGATCTAGCGAGCTGCGCAGATCTTCTGTCCTAGGCAAAGAAGGGTTTTGGAGGCTTTGTGCTTGTAACAGATTGAAGACGATAATAAAGAAGAATATCTTGTGGATGTAGCCCCAGGGTGGGGGTGAACCACGTAAATCTGTGTGTTATGCTCTGTGCTTTGACTCAATGTGTTTTTTTCTTATGCTATGTGCTTTGATATATCCACTTATGCTCTGTGCTTCTTAGATATATATGATTGTTAGATCTGATGTGTATGAGGATGCTTAGTGTTGATCTACTGGATCTGATCTAGGTTACTATGATTAAGTACTGAAATATTGTAGATCTGAGTGTACACCGCGATGCTTTGTGCCATCTGTGAAGTAGAATAAGGGTTGAATATTGACGAATGATCGATGCTAAGTGCTCTGTAAATGATATAATCACAGATCTGTGTCCCAACTAAGGTTGCAGGCACCTGAGTCTTGCAACCACCCCTGCCTCTACCTCGGGTGAGACTTCATCTGCTTCGCAGGTGTTGTCGAAAGGGCTGGTAGTTAGGGCTTTGTTGGTGCGCTCTTGAGCGTTGAACCCTGGGTCTGCCCCTGTGCCAATAGGTAGGCTAATCCCCAAGTCAAGGAAGGTTTCCCAAGAAGACCCCATCTAAGTCATGTATGAATATGAGATGGATTGGGGAAATACTTCTAGGCATGGGGTCTTGACATACAAGGGTCTGTATTGTCTCATTTATGGGTGCCTTTGTAGAGGGTGTGTTGCCCTTCGTCCGTGATGCAACATCTTTCCAAGCCCTTTTATTGCCATTAATTAATTATGGTCTAAAACATTGAGTAATATGTGCAATGGAACGTAAAGAGTACCGCAATGCCACTTGGAGTTAGGAACACACATAGTGCCATATGCAATGGAAAGTAAAGGACAACGCAAAATGCATTCCCCAAAAAAGTGGGACACTTATTAATTATATATTACAAGGTCCTTGATTTTTTATGGAGTAGAGTTTCATTGCTCTCAGTTGCTTAGGGAGAGCATCTGGAAGGATAATGACCAGATTTTATCTTTTCCCAGCTACAACACCTCTAGTTCTTTAGCCCCTTCTTCCCATCAAATGAGGTACAAGCCCTTCTTGGGGTCAATGAGCCCAAAATCCCAAAAGATGAGTAAATGGAAGGGGAAGAAGTGTGAAAAGTGGTAACTATGAGAAGCAATGGTACGATGACCCTTCAAGGAACCACCTAGTATCAACCCTTTTCCCGAGGGTGACCTGTTTACTAGGAAACCATGTCACTCACCAAGGTGAAACTAGAAAAAAAAGTATAATTTCCAAACAAACATTCATAATCAAGAAAGGATTCTTTGCAACATATTCAAATGCTTCAAATATTAAAATGACACTTACCATGAGACCAAACTTGTTACCTCATGGAGCAAGGCCTTCTGTCTTCTTGGAACCTAGTTGGTGTAGTAGATGTTGCTTTGTGGTAGAGTAGAGGAACTTTGTGAGATGTGCTAGGCATAAAACTCTCATCACTCCACGTCTTCTACCTATGGGCCTCAAGACATGATCTCCTTAGTTACCCCTAGCCTAGGGGGGTGTTACAGACCTATTTCTTCAATTTCATGCCAAACGATTTTGAATTTAACAAAATCCTCTATGAGGTTTCTTCATGCATGATCATATTCCTTATTGTCAAAATTTTATAATATATTAAGATTTTGTCGGTGAGGACCGTCTTGTTCTTTAAAAACTACTGATTTTCCTTTTTAAGGATTTCAAGGTCAAATATGCAATATTACCTTCACTAAAAACTTGATAGTTCATGTTACTCTGGACTTACATCCAAAATTTCATCTTCATTGGAGTTCATATGCTCCTATTATGGCCAAAATTAGAAATTGGGTCCACACTCTTTTTAAACTTTTATTTTGTTGACGTGGCATCTCATTGTAGTGGCATGTAACATACCAATCATATAATTAAGTTGAAATCAACCCATTTATATGGAATTAACAGGAAAATAAAACCCAACAACAAAATATACATTGCCCATGACAAATTCATCAATTACCCATGAATGCATTCAACCATTTCAACTCTTAATACATAATTTCTAGTTATACACAAATTATTACAACTGGTACGTGGGAAAAATACAACAACATGCATATACAATCATTTCTCGTATAATAATTACAATTTCTTCATGATTTTGGCCTCTTCTCACGTACCCACAATACCAATTACAACAAACTAACATGGCTAGAATTTATATTACATAACAAAGGAAAAATTATGCTCTCTGTGTTACAATATTTAGTTTTAGCAACCTCAAATTTGCATATAAATTATTACGATAATGTCTAGCATGCACTCTTAATCCTAATGTCAATTCCTAGACTTGCATCTTCCAAAATAAGCACAAACTCATCAAATACAACACTCATCACAAGCATTAGTTTTCATAATATAAGAAATATAGATCAAATAATTGATTTGTTATAAGAGTGCACCTAGGACAACAGCTCCATGGGAGCAATTTTCCTCTCAACCACAAGAAACATCTCAAGTATGTGCCACCCTCATGCCAGGAAATGAAACAAAAAGGGTGAATTTACTACCTACAACTCTAGTTTCCCTCAAGCAAACCAATTCCCAATTATTACAACTAGAGAATAACACTCCATATCATTTCTTTTACAACAATTCCATTCACTAACCTCTCTTTCCCCCCAACCTTGCACACCACAAGGAGTATGATCCCCTTCATTGCTAAATAGTCCCTCAAGCTATCCCACTTCCCTCCAGTGCTCTCACATAGGTTTTCCAAGAAATATCTAATGTTAGGAACCAAGGAATATCCATTGTAACAATTACACATATATGCAACCATGGTTTCTTCATATCTTCATGGAAACAAAACTAAGGCAGTAGGATCACTCTTGGTACACGGCAATTTCAAAAGCAACATACCAACTTATTCAACCACAATTCAGTCATGAGAGAATGAATGAAGAGTAGAATTAACAAGGGTTTTCCCCAACAAATTTCATGAGAAATACATGCCCCCTCCCCCCATAAGGCACATAGGAAAAAAATTATAGAGGCTTAGGGATAAAAACACATGGCTACATTATAAAAAAAATATTTTATTGACCATCTTCATTGACCATCCATATTTCCACTCTTGTTGTTTCATTGCCCCTATGTTGCTCCTAAGGAGTTATAACCCCCACGTGCATCTATTTATTAGTTTATTAATTATATTATGCAATGCACCCAGATCAACAAACCCAAAAAACGATTTGTTATATGCTATGATATGAGTTGTACCCCTGTTAGGGTACCTCTAAATTCTCCCTCTTAGGCTGAGTCGAAATTTTGATACCAATTAATTTAATAAAGAAGCATGAAAGATACACATGCAATAATCAAGATTCTTGCTAACTATAAAATAAAATATTAGCATGCCATGCACATCAATAACCAACAAGCAGGCACAATATAAACACATATCTCAGAGATAATAATTAATACAAATAGAAATAAATATACAAGCAAATAAAACCATGATAGAGAACACTTATCTTTAAATAAACCAATCACCAACTGGCCGCATACCAAGGATGCTCCACCCAACTTTAGATGTTGTTGTTCCAAGTCTCAACAACAGGTCACCCCCAAGCCAAGGCTATGAATCCATAAGGACGGGTCTCATATTGTCACTCGGGATTCTCAAACCAATCAACAGTTAATCTCTCATAGGTTTCTCAACACACAAAAATTCCAGTTTACCGTCTATCTTCCCCTTCATCATGCACCACCCAAAGAGAACGAACCCCCTTCACTACCACACAATCCCTCAGGTTGTCCAACTCTTTCAAGGGATCCATTGCTTCTGGTTAGGAAATCTCAATACTGGAAACATTCACGATTCTCAATTGTGGACAGTTCTCTCTCAACTTCCATTATTCTCATATCCACAAGCATTCCTCACTTTCTGGAATAATCAGTAATTGATTACATCCAGCCAACCATGGTTGTTTTCCTTCAACAACTCGCTTTCCCTTCTCCATACACAACCAAGAATGAGCAGAAGAGTGAATTTTTTTAGGATCATTTCCAAAAACAAAATTTTGAGTAAGAATGAATGGCCAACCCCCAAGCCAATCAAGAATGTGGTTTAAATATAAAAATCATAAAGTGACCTTCCACCAAGAAGCTCATGTAACCCCCTCTTTCTCTCCAATTTTCCAAGGTGGGTAAAATAAAAACAATTTAAAAATGTAAAGGCTTATCCCCTCAACTTTCCCCCTCTCTCATGGAATCATAGCCCCCTATAACTCTTGGCATTGTCTGTCTCATAGCCAACGATGTATTTTCTTATCAATAATGATCAAAGTATTACATTTCTATGGCACTTAGACCTCTTTTAATTGTTCAGGAACTCCGAACTTTTATGAAATAAAAAATACGTTATTAATGTGGGGACTCAAAAACCGTGGTATTACATTCCCCCCCCCACACACCCCTCCCTTATTTTGACACTATCCTCAGTGCATTCACCAAAACAAAAATCAAAATTTCAAAATTCTTCAAAAAGTCATGGGTACTCTGCCTTCATCACATCTTCATGTTCCCAAGTAACATCTTCAAGATCGTAGTAGTTCCACTGACCTTTTACCAACTCTATGACTCGATTCTAGAGCACTTTGAATTTTTTGTCCAATATGTGTACCAAATGGACCTAAAAGTGTCCTTCTAGCTCCACCTGAATCAAATTCCAATCAATAACATGGTTAGGATAATGCACATACTTTTTCAGCAAAGAGACATGAAATACATTATGCACATTCATGGAAGCAGGTAATGCAAGCATGTATGCTACTAGCCCTATTCGGTCCAATATCTCAGATAGACCACAGAATATGGTTGCTAGCTCTCTACAACTGCCCAACTTCAATGAGCTCTTCTTAGTCTTCACTTTCAAAAGAACATGCTCTCCCACTTTAAATTCTCTAGTTGTCTTGTTCTTATCAGCATAATTTTTCTATCTATCTTGTTCTTCTTTCAAATTCTTCTTAATTTTAACCATCTAGTCTTCCATATGCTTGAGCAATTCTGACCCAAGTACTACTATGTCTGCTTGGTTGTCCCGACTCACTGGAGTATTGCATTTTCTACCATACAAATCTTCAAATGGGCTCATCTTCAAAGAAGCTTGATACCCATTATTATAAGAAAACTCAACCAAATGCAAGTAATCTTCCTACTTAGATGTTTTATCCATCACATGCATTATCAACATGGCCTCAATCACTTGGTTCACTCTTTATGTCCGCCCATCTAACTATGGATGGTATGGTGCACTAAAGTTTAGATTTGTACCAAATCCTTTAATTAACCCCCTTTGAAAATTTGAAGTAAACTTGGTATCTTTGTCTAAGACAATTTCCTTAGGTATTCCATGCAACCTAGCAATCTCCCTCATGTAAATTTATGCAATATTAGTTGTTGTATGAATCATTTTTACAAGAACAAAATGATTTTCCTTTGTCAATTTGTCAACCACTACCATTATTGAATCATGTTTCCTTGTTGTTCTGGGAAACTTAGTAATAAAATCAATGGTTACCACTTCCCATTTCTTCTCCAGAATTGGTAATGGCTATAGAAAACATGTTGGGTGTCTATACTCAGATTTCACTCTCTGACATTCCATGCATCTGCCAATGTAATCAACAACATCCTTCTTCAACCTAGGCCAAAAGAATCGGCTTCTTACTGCTGCAATTTTTTCTGGTAACCGGGATGTCTGACATATGGAACAATATGCATTTCTTTTAACACTAAATTCCTAAGTTCTATGGAACTAGGAACATAAATTATATTTTTATGCATAAGTAATACATCTTCCTTCATCTCATACTCTTTAATTTTTTGCTATGCATTTTCTTGTTGTAGACTTTCTTTTACGTGTAGATAATTTTGGTCTATAACAACAACATTTAAAAATCTTCTCTTTAAATCTGACTGATGCATATTAATGCATGCATGAGATGTACTCTTCTGTTGAGTGCGTCAACAATTTTCTTTTCTTTTCCTTTGATATACTTGATGTCAAAGTCATACTCACTTAAAAATTCCAACCAGCTTGTCTTCATGGCATTTAAAGTTGGTTGCTCAAAAAGATATTTCAGACCACTATGGTTTGTCCTTAATTCAAATTGCATTCCCATGAGATAATGCCTCCACATATTCATTGCATGAACTATGGAATCACGCTCCAAATCATGTGTGGCATAATTCCTCTCAGGTTATTTAAGCTTTCTAGACTCATAACTAATGACATGCCCATTTTGAGTGAGGAATCCACCAAGTTCTTCTTTGCATGCATCTGTACAAACTACAAAACTCTCATTTGTGTTAGCAGTCTTTAAAATAGGAGCACTAGTAACCAATTCATTTAAAAAAATAAAGATCTCTTCACACCTTGTTGTCCATTCAAATTTAATTCTTTTTTTTGCAAAGAAGTGATGGGATGAACAATCTTAGAGAACCCTTCTATAAATGTCATGTAGTATCGAGTCAATCCCATAAAAGATCTGACTTCTGAAACATTCTTGGGTGTTGGCCATCCTATAATGGCTTCAATCTTCTCTGGGTCCACTGTTATGCCTTGTTCTGAAATAATGTGCCCCAAATAATGGATTTTCTCTTGGTAAAAATAACTCTTGCTTAGCTTGGCATAAAGTTGATATTCCCTTAGTACTTGTAGTACCAACCTCAAGTGATGCTCGTGTTCTTCCTCGGACCTCGGACTTAGAACACAATGACATCCAAGAACACAATGCCAAACTTATCTAGATAATTTCTGAATATGCCATTCATTAAGCGCATAAAGACAGTTGGTGTGTTGGCCAGTCCAAATGGCACCACTACAAATTCATAATGTCCATACCTAGTTCTAAAGGTTGTCTTACTAATGTCTTCTTCCTTGATTCTTACCTGGTGGTATCCTGATCTCAAGTCTATGTTTGAAAATATATTTGCTCCTCTTAGTTGATCAAAGAGGTCATCAATTATAGGTAGAGGGTATTTTTTCTTCACAGTGGCTTTATTCAGTTGTTTAAAGTCAATACACAACCTCAACGTTCCATCCTTCTTTTTAACAAAGAGTGTTGGTGCTCCCCAAGGCGAAACACTTGGGTGTACGTACCCTTTCTTCAAAAATTCCTCCAATTGCATCTGTAATTATTTTAATTCTGATGTACTCATTCTATAAGGAGTTTTTGATACTCAGGAAACTCCTAGTACTAAATCAATAGATAAATCTATTTCTCTTTGGTAGTAATCCTAGTATTTCTTGGAATACATCTTCAAACTATCGCAAGATTGAAAAGTTTTCAAGGCTTGGTCCTTTGGCATTTTCTGAATCCTCCACATGAGTTGTATAAAATTGACATTCTTTCCTGAAACATCTCTTCAGTTGTAAGGTTGAAATCTCCCTTACAGAAATGGGTCTTGGAATTCCTTTCACAGTGCTATCTTTTCCTTCTTCATCAAAGCATGTAAATTTCTTGTTATGGCAATCTAGAAAAGCATGGTTTTTATCCAACCAATCCATTCCAATTAGGATAACATAAGATCCTAATAGTATGAGGTTCATATCAACAATTGTACTTACTCCATTCAAATTTATTGGACAACCTTTGACTCTCTCATTGATCCTTCTTTTTGTTCCAGTGGCTAGTTGAACCAAACTTTATTTTCCAAGCTTACTTGTCTCCAAATTTAATCTATCTGTTATTTTAGGATCAATCTAACACTGGCTTGCTCCTGAATCAATTAAAATAACAGGATGATTAATAATCTTACCTTCCACTTCAATCGCATTGGATTGGTATTCTGCTTGTCGATCTTCAAAGGATACATATGTTCTTGGAATATTTCTTCCCATGTCTTCTATTGTAGTAGCCTCTTGGATGTTTTGCACATTCTTGATTTTATCTCCTCTATGAGGGAAATCCTTGTACATGCAGTCTTCTTTGCATCCCCAACATTGGATTGGTGGTCTTCCCCTTTTTCCTAAGGAGTCTTCTTTCTTGGACTCCTTCTTAGCAGACCAATCTTGCTTATTTTTATTAGGGTTTTTTCTATTGAAAGGAGGTTTGAATCCTTTCCTTCTCTGATCAAATTTCTCCTTCTTCTTATCCCTCCAATACTTCTACAAATATTATCTTCCCTTTCCTTGCTTGTACAAGCACTTATCCTTTCTAATGGTTTCTGTCACAGTTCTAGGCTCATCAAACTGAATCTTTTCCTTATAAAATTATGGTAGTCCACTCAAAAACCTTTGTATCTTCACCTTCTCATCCTTGATAAACCCCACATAGTTCAAGAATCCCAAGAATCTCTTTCCATATTCTCCCATAGTCATGCTTCCCAACCTGAGTTCAAAGAACTCTTACATTTTCTTGTCATATAAGTGCTCTGAAAGATACTTCTTCTGAAAATATCTATTAAATTGCTTCCAAGTGATCTTGTTCTCATGAATGTGCTCAACTTTCTTCAACTAATCCCACCACATAGCATCTTTTCCATGCAAATGGTATGTGGCAATTTTGGCTTCTAGGTTAGATGAGTAATTTTGAATCTAAAAAATACTTCTTGATTCCAAGCAACCAGGCTCTAGCATCATCTTCTCTGTCTCTTTCACCATCAAAGGATGGTTGGTTAAGTTTCCTCAGCTCTCCTTACAAACAGTCCAATTAATGTCCTCTTCTTTGGTGCCTAATAGAAGACACGTTTGGACTACTTATGGAGTCTTCAAACACATAAAATTTCCAAGCACTTCTTGAATGACCGACTCTTCTTTAGTTATCTCTTCTTTCATGATATCTGCCTTCCTCCTCCCATCTTGAGTTTGATCCATTCCTTGCTTGCCTCTGCAACTGATTTAGGATTTGCATCATTTCATCATTTATTTGATTATGTTCTCTTATCATATTCTCATTGTCTACTTTATAACTCTACACTTCTTTCAAGCTTCTCACAATCTCTATTATTTTTTCTAGCTCTATTATGATCTTGTGTCCATTATAATATGTCTCTACATTACCAACACTGATGTTTTGGAATTTCACTTCTCTCTCACGATTGAAGGCTCCCTCTCCTTCCTCCATGTCCCAAATATGCATTATTAACTTGAATTGATATGTTTATATCCCCTAATTCTGCAAAATGTGCAAGCAACCATTTTTGTTAGAATTATACATATTATAAACAAATTGTTAATTAATGCTACAGTTCATTTTCTGCTTAATTCATGAAGAATTATATCATGATTCTCCAAATTCTAATAATTTTAGGTTATTCTCCTCTGAATTAGATTTCCAATGACTATTTTTATGCCTCAATATGATCTCTGAGATGGTAGCTATGGCTTCCTGAAAAAGCCATTTTCACCCCAATTATGCTCGTTGGAATGCCAAGACCACAAGGAATCACCTAAGAACGATTTCTTAGGCTATTGAGACAACATTTAAACACCAAAAATCCCCTTCGACACTATCCAATTTAGTTAATTAACTTAAAAGCAAACTTCAAGAACTTTTCCACTGTCATGTAGCAGGCCCCTTCAAAGGCCTAGTGCTATAAACCTACAACTCTGATACCACTTTTTAATGCACTCAGATCAACAAACCCAAAAAATTATTTGCTCTATGCTCTTATCTGAGTCGTACCCACTGTCAGAGTACCTCTAAATTCGTCGTAATGAGCTGATTCGAAATTTGAATACCAATTAATTTAATAAAGAAGAATGAAAAATACACATGCAATAATCAAGATTCTTGCTAATATAAAATAAAATATTAACACTCCATGCACAACAATAACCAACAAGTAGCCACATTATAAACACATATATCAGAGATAATAATTAATACACTGTGGAAATAAATATACAAGCAAAGAAAACCATGACAGAGAGCACTTATCTTTAATTAAACCAAACACTACAGACCAAGGACGTTCCACCCAACCTTAGACATTGTTGCTACAACTCTCAATGGTAGGTCACCCCCAAGCCAGGGTTATGAATCCACAAGGATGGGTCTCAGACTGTCACTCAACTTCCCAAACCAGTTAGCAATCAAACTCTCAAAGGTTTCTCAACACACAACAAATCTCATTTACCAACTCTCTTCCCCTTCAACCCTCACCACCCAAAGAGAATGAACCCCCTTCACTGCCACACAATCCATTAGGTTGTCCACCTCTTTCCAAGGCTCCAGTACTTTTGGTCAGGAAATCTCAATGTTGGAAAAACTTCCATTATTCCCATGCCCACAAGCATTCCTCCCTTTCTGGAATAATCAATAATTAATTACATCCAGACAACCATGGTTTTTTGCCTTCAACAATTCACTTTCCCTTCCCCATGCATAACCAAGAATGAGAAGAAGAGTGAATTTTTTGAGGAACAATTCCAAAAACAATATTTTGAGTAAGAATGAATGGCCAACCCCCAAGGGAATCAAGAACAGGGTTTAAATATCAAAATCATAAACTAGCCTTCCCCCAAGAAGCTCATGTAACCCCCTCTTTATCTCCAATATTCCAAGGTGGCTAAAATAAAAATAATTTAAAAATTTAAAGGCTTAGCCCCTCATCTTTCCCCCTCTCTCATGGAATCATAGCCCCCTATAACTCTTTTCCTTTTCCGTCTCGTAGCCAGCGATGTATTTTATCAATAATAATGATCAAAGTATTACATTTCCTATGCACTATTGTTCATTCACTCTGACCTTTTATCAAATAAAAAAAATACATTATTAATCTAGGGACTCAAAACCGAGGTATTACATACTATTAATTAAATATAATGAAATGGTACTTTACTTACCCACTTACCATATACTTACACAATATATACATATGCTCATAGGGGGTATTACATGGAGTGTCGTGTTGCTACATTGATGTGGAAATGGAGCCTATGTGTCATCTCTAGATCTAGCCATGTCATCCTCTGATCTTGCAATGTTAGCCATAGCCTGCACATGCATTACCTTTTCTATGTCCCTCGTGGCCCTTTTATCTTTTATTTATCTACTTTACTATTGTGTGTGTGTGTGTAATTAATTATATGTAGGGCCCTTTGGCTTTATTGTGCCCTTGAATCCTTCCATGTGGAATGCATCCCTAGTTTGATTTGACTGGGGGCCCCCATTGTCATTTGGTTTGCATGATCTCATGGTCATGGTGTCCCATCTGGACATGTGGCACATATCCAACAATTGTAGAGGCCCAACCTATAGGTATTTAATAGGCCCTTCACCCTCCATAATTTTAAACCACCTAAACATGTGTCACCTCCTCAATGATTGTGGATTTTGAAGTGTGCTTTCCAAATGGGCTCTGCAAATTTCTTACCACTTTCCCAGAAACCATTGTTCTACAGAACATGTTGTTGTGTCCCACCTGGACACGTGGTGTCGATCAAATTATTGTGGAGGTAAAATGGTTTAACACACCCCTTACCCTATGCAATGGAAAAACACATTTACACATAGTTCTCCCTCATCCATTATGGAGGTCAAAGGACAATTTCTAAAACCGCTTATGGAGGCTTCACAATACTACTTACCACCAATCAATACCACTTTTCTCTAAATCATTCTTACACTTCTACAGATGAATTCACCCTTCCTATGTGTCTTCCACCTATCTACTTAGTCCCACTTATCATGAGTTCCTTTGTTGTGGCTTATAAGGTTCGCTCAAAACCTCCACGATGACTTGGTGATCCTAGTTCTTATGTGGTTGATTTTTACATGGATGTCCAACTATTCAATCACTACTGGACAACCATAACCACTATGAATTTCTAGCACAACTTTCCTAACCAACCTCTAGTCGATTCCTTTGCTCTCTAAAGGAAAATTTTGACTCCATTATTGGCAAATTCGACTTCACTAGTGGTCATTTGAACCTTGTATTTCTTGAATTCAACCATTTTTTTCCACAAAGACGAATTCTAAATTTTATGAATTCCATCAGTAGTGTTTCCATTCTTAGCCCATATTCTATGTCAAGAGTACCATCTAGGTATTTCAAAACCATAAAATTACCCATTACATGCTTTACACACTACTACTTCATTGGCATTTTATCAAACATATGCCCCCCTATAAATTGCATTTTCCCCAAATCTTTCATTCAAACTTTTTATCAAACACTTGATAAGAAATTAGTAATTTCTTCCTATAGAGTCTAATTTCTGGCCCATATAACCCCAGTGTTGTAACCAGTAGCTCTGATACCATACTGTAACATACCCAACCAACTTTTTGCACCAATTGAGGTGACTGTGTACCTTAATAACAACCCAATTACATAATCTAGGCTTTCAAATGTAGAAAATACTACAATCATAAGGAAATAATACAAATTTATTAACTTGTAACTATGAATGCAAGTGATCCAATGCAATTCGTTTCACATAAGATAACTTAAACTCATTTTAGTGGAAGCAAAGTTCAAAATAACCATTAATTCAGACATAGGTAAAAATAATAATATTTCCATATCGGTAAATAATAAGTACTTATCTTTCTATTAATTATCCACCAATTGGTTGGAAATGAAGAATGTTCCACCCAACCATATAAGGCTCTATATCACACATAATCTCTCTATAACAAAATCCACCCCTGAGCTAGGGCTAGGAATCCACAAGGGTGAAATCCTACTAGTTGGCTCTAATATCTCATTCTCAACCCAATTTTCCAAAATTCACAAGTAAATAGAACTAGCACTATATCCATCACAATCAATCATCCCATCTTCCCCCTCGACCCACACAACACCAAGAACGATATCCCTCTCTTTGTTAAATAGTATCTCAAGTTATCCCACTTCCCTCTAGTGCTCCAACACAAGCTATCCAAGTAATGTATATCATTGGGATTCAATAATTTTTAGATGTAAATTATTTTTTTGTTTATCTCAGCCATCAGCCATATCACATTCATGGTTTTCAAAAAGTTTCAAGGAAGCAATTCCTCTTATACATGGAATCAATACTATTTTAGTCCAAGCTTAGAGAAGAAAATCCAAGGAACAATGAACGAGAATAATGAACTTGCATGATCAAAGTTTTAGATTATAATTTCATGTAAAGGAGAGACCACGTGCCTTCATGAGAAGTTGGTGTATCTCTCTTTTGGGACACCAATCTCAGGGTTTATGAATAATTTAATAAACATGGGAAATGGTTAGGAAAATTAGCATGAAGGTATGAGTAGAAATAAAATAATACTATTTTCACTTAGCCCCATAACCCCCTTTCTTCCCCTCTCATGGACTCATATCCCACTTTCATTTTCCTTCTTCATTTGCAACCTTAATGGTATTTATATTATAGTTCAATGTACATATTCACAAATTCATATATGTCTAGCTTATAATCTTGTTATCATTACATGTACATTAATACTCTAGGGGCCAAAACTAGGGTATTACACCTCTAGCCAAAGTCCTTGGACTCACTAGACTACAATCGTTGATAGTACAATGTTGTCCTTCACATGCAACTCTCCACTAAAGATATTTCATAAAAGAGAGTGAAAGAAGATTTTTATTCAACCTAGGAATGGACAAAACATCACTTGGCTCAAGAAAATCATCTAATGGAATCCAATTCTCTCATAAGATAAATAACAATAGCACCAAATTTCAGACTCAGACTTTCGTCTTACTCTTGAATCGTGTTGAATAATTTATGGTCAAAATTCATATTCTTGATGTCCAACTATCCACATACCACCCAAAACTTGATACAATGTTATAAGATAAACAAGAGACCATATAAAAGGTTGGCTCAAGCTATGATGATCACTCATCTACTCTTTATACAATGCTAATTGCAACCCATTTCTATCGTTTGACCTTCCCCTTCTTATTCTTCAGACACTAGCTAGCATAATGTCCCAACTAGAAATACCTAAAACTTTTCACCTCACTCAAATATTTCATTCCTATACTTGACTCTTCCTTCTTACCCTTCTTGTATCCTTTATTACTTCCTTTCCTTGTCCTCCCAACAATGATAGGTCTTCTACTTCCCTTTGCTTCTCTGAAAAATAGAGGGAACAAAGTATATCTAACATGCAAGTGAAAAGCTTCTATAGTGAAAAACTCAAATAGAAGAGAATCTATTTACAAATAATTTTGTATGAATTCTTTTTCTTATGAATGGATTGATTAATTTTAAGAAATAATAATCTCTTTTAAATACTTTTTTAGGTAATATTATTCTAGATTGTAAGCATAGTCATCTTTGAAAGGTTGAGCTAGGGTTCCCATACGTATGAAGTTTTTCCTAGTGTTATTGTTGCCATGTGTGGTGACTAATGTTTAGTCCAATGGATGATCTTAACCTAGTAGACTATGAGGAGTCCCCAAGCCATGGTATTGTCTCTAGGTCACATTAAGAAGTCATGGAGATGTAACTAAAATTTAAGGGGATATCTCCATTCTAACATGATGTATTAGGTATTGGACAAAGTGTTGATTAAGGTTGGTTGTCATTGATGTCAACCCTTGAAGAAAGACCCGTAGCACAAAGGTTTGGGTAATGGACCCGATAGTGTTTGATTTAAATATGATTCATTATTGTTTTGTCATGGTTGATAAGAAGTAAATATGGATGAACTCCAAAGTGGTCCCCTTATGGTGAAAGCCCTCACAGGAAGATGTTTTGTGGAGTAAGAGAACCCATGCTTAATTGTGGAATAATGAGATGAAGGAAAGTGAATTTGTCAGGGAAAATATCCTAGATGGATAGTTCTTGTCATGTCATTTCTGGTGGTATGTGGAACGTCACATAATTCCTCACGATTAGAGAGTTATGGCCA
>JASDQU010370592.1:78089-90719 GCA_032191745.1 Picea mariana | reverse complement strand
TATAGAAGGGGGATGGGGTAGATGTAGGAGAGGGAGGACAAAGATAGAGAGGGAAGGAAATGATTTTTAGGAGCACGCACGTGTTCCTAGAGTGTGTGCGCGCTTGTTTGAATTCAAAAATTTTGGTCAGGATTGACAAGGTGTATGTTGACTTGGTTGGCTCGAATTCAGGTTTGGGATGACAAACCTAGTGGTTCAGTCTACAAATTCATAAAAACCTCCATTTTTGTTAATACCCCTCTATATATCTATCTTTGACGTTATTTTTCTATAGGCTAAACAATTCAGTTGTTGACGAAAGTATAGACATAGATCGAGTTGGCTATGCAGATTTTAAATATATATATATATATATATATATATATATATATATTGATTATTATTGTTTGTTATTTTTAATCTATTTTTGTCTTGACATGTATCAAAATCCTAGAATACATACCTCTCTTATTTATGCTATAACTTTTTCTTGGATTAACCATTTCTAAAATGAGTTATATGTGGCACTAGAGGAGACCAATACTTACGATCTAAAAAATAAAATAAAAAATGTTTTGATCATGTTAAGACCCTTTTATCCTGCATGAACAAAAGACATTGTAATTTCAAGCACATGAGATACCATCATTAGCTTGCACTCACCCATATACTTACTTCACAATGCATATAAATGAAATTTTTCCGAATGTGCTCTATAACATGTTTAGTTTTGGGGCTATATTTGTGTGTTATTTGTGATTGCTTGTATTCTATGAGTCATTTGCTTCTATGGTTATTTGCATGAATGCCAATATTGAAATCACCAATGATCAAGAAGATACATTATGTACTAATTATGTTTTTTCTATTGCAATTGTCTCAATTATTGTAGACACACATGAAAACAAAGCAGCATGTATGTTCATTAGACAAATTGGATGGTGGGCATTCAAGATTTGATAGAAAAAACTATATTTTGTTATTGCATAAGATTTTTGTTGCAATTTTTATGTGTTCGCATGTATGTAAGAGAGAACACCATGAACCAAGTATGCCAAGTTGGAAACAAATTTTGCAAATCCAATGTTTCTTGGTGGGAAATTTGAACAAGTTTCTTGAAAGTAGAGAATCATATTTCTCATTAGATGTTCATCTCGTAGGATGTCATTGATAAGTGCTAGGGAGATTTGTTTGTTCAAAGTTGTGATTGACAAACTATTTGTACATGTTATTGGCCTTTGCACATGTTCTAGCTTCCATGTGGAAGTCATTATTAGGCATCTCATTTCTTATGTTACTTTCTTATTAACATGAAATTTTTCTTGTGTTAATTTATTGAGAAGATATAACGAGTCCATTGTTTTCACTTGTGATAGTGCTATGTATACCAAACCATGTGTTGATATGCCAGCTGGATCAAATGCAATCCTTTCTAAATTTAGAACTTAGTCTCTATGTATTGTTATAGTGCATGCCAATTGAATTGGAATTTGTTTTTGTATTGTGATTTGAGATCATCCCTTCATAAGTAGTTGTGGTTTTGCAACTTGTAGTATTGGTGTCGAAGTCGATGGAGTATATTTGTAATAAAGCTCATGAAATTTGCTTCTCTACAAATTTCTAATGGTTGGATATGCAAAGTCTAAACAAATAACATATAAATCCTTGGTTTTATTTGTATATGCCTTCAGTGTTCATTTACACCATTAACAAGATCATCTTCTATGTTATAGTTCCCAACATATAGCTCAACTAAAACATTTTTTAATTAGTATTTTTTATGACAAAGTTATTGTTTTGTCACAAGGTGTGAAACCACCTTGATTGTTTTCATGTTCAACCATTATCTAAAGAGTTGTAAGTTATTCATTTATTTGTGCAAGAATTTTTTCATAATAACATCTTTGTTTTATAGAACAAATATGGAAACACATAATCCAATGGTGAGGATCTGCAACAACACATGTTTATGTATTCTATGTCTTCATCAAGTTGTTGCTTTAGTCTCATTTTGTTCAAGATGTTGACAAAGTCTTTGTCTCTTTGAAGCATTGTGGTGTGCACCTTAGAGCAACTTACTTCTTCTTCCCATAAACAATATGAGAATTTTTCCTTATTCAATTATTGGGTTTTGAAAAATCCAATATTTTATATGTTGTGCTTGATAGAGGTATCCTAAAAATATAATGTCAACATTTCCAAAGTACGATACCAAGTTGTGCTTTATTTTTCACAGGCTTTTTTCAATTTGATACGAATTCTTCATTAATTATTACCACATGAAGCTCATGATAGTGCTTTGTCGATGAATCTAGCTTTTCACTATTTAGTGGAAGGTCTTTCGATTTGTTAAAGGACACGTCAAATGTAGAATGAAGTGTCACACCTCCTACATTAAATGTTTCCTTTTCTGTATAAGACACTACGATTCCTTTTAATTTCAATGCGTGATATTCTAGCATGTTGTTGTACATGTGGCACAAGGGACTGGAAAATTGCTTTTGTAGTAAAAAAAATCCCAAATCTTGCACCTCCAATCAAAAAGCAGTGCAATGGATTTTCCAATTCTCTTTTTTTTGTCAAGATGATCACAGACTATAGTTCCCTGTTCTGTTTTCAATTTTCTTCTCATCTTGTCCAAAATATGTGGTTGCTTTAATATTTGATAAGTTATTTCGAGTGATGTTTGTATCTTCTTGCCAGAATGTAAATATTGAAGATCAATGACTATGTTGTACTCTTCATAATGTTTGTATTTAGTCTATGAATTGTTTTTCCCTAATGATTGGGCATCTCCAATTTCAATTCTATTTGCTACATATCAATGTTTCCTCATGCAATTCTTATTCTATATGTATACTTCCTTTAATTGCATTGTATTTTTTTTTCTAGTGGTAGGTAAGAATTCTTCAAAGTTGTATTTATTGCTTGAAAGTGCACTCATCATAGTAGTATGGGACATACAGCATCAATTATTCTCTGTAAAAGTTATCGAGGTGTCTATGTTCACTATATCATATGCATCTAATGGCACATTGTCTATCACTATTTCTTATTTTCTTACCTTTTTATATATAGCTTGATGCAAACTCTACCAAACGTATGTCTTTTGATTGACTCTTGGAATTGCATATATTAATCAATTATTGATGCACATAGAATGTCTTTGAAATCATCTGCCTCTTGTGGAAATTTCTTTGGCATTTTCAATATAAATGCTCATTTCTATTTTGGGGAAATGTTAATGAGTACACATTTTATGAAGGAAGTGTTTAGTAGTAGGGAAAACACAATGTACATAGCGTATTTTTTAGACATTTGTTGCAAATTCAATAAAAAATTCCCAAGTCTCTCAATTGTTTGTGCTACATTGGCATTTGTTCTTTGATGATCCTCCCATGTATATTTAAACGTCGAAGTAATTATCTTTTGTAGATTTTTCATGTAGGAGTTACGACATGTGGCCACAACATATGAGTCCAGGACAAACTAGGAATCTATGTTGACATCTCAAATCACTAGAATATATCAGGAAAAGATATTAATCCACATGTCAGCTAGTCTCCTTTCCAACAAAATTGTTGTTATATTTAAGCTACATTGAATTACATCGATGTAGGCATCCTTTGTCAAGCCCAAGCTATTCAAGAAACTATAAAATGTGCATTTGTCATATGCAACATATAGCATAGTGTCAAATATCCATTTTGCATTTTCCTTTTTTGCATCGTTGTCAACTTCCATGGGCTCAAGAATTACCTATTTTCTCATCGATGGGAATGGAAAATTGAATATACATTGCACACTTTTATTTTTTCCTACAAGATTTTGTGTGATGATGATGTTGAATTGTTTTCAGATCTTTTGCAAGGGTTCTCAAATCAAAAGTCAAATGCTTGTTGACAAAGCTCTCTATTTCAGCATTTATGTTTTTTCCATATATTGGTGCATCCTTAATCCACAACAACCTATGATCATGTTGGCTTCCTTGATTTTGGAACTTTGTTATAAAGAAATGGTCTATAACCTCACCATATTGTTTGTAATCATGAGAAACTAATTGTCACAAAGTGGTGATCATATCTCTACAATATTGCACACAAGTGATAGGATCATTTATAATCAAAGGTGCAACTTCATTTTCTTCCAAGTCATCTTTAGTGGGCACAAGTTTTGGTAATTATTTGTTTTAGTGCCTTGATTAATGGTTTCCAATGTTGTTATGCACTACTAAAAGAAACAAAGAAGGTTGGTGGCCCTACTTGTTGTAGCATTGCATACAAATTCTTATGCAAATGTTGAAGGTAGTCTGGGGACACACAAATTTATCTCAAGTCCATGTAACCAATGCTCAAATTCGAAATATGATCCGAGTTTGGTTTTGATTTCACATTTTTAGCTACTAGTTTTCTTCCCTTTAATTGACCTTTTTTATTATAATCCAATTACATCTAAGCACTTGATTAATAATAGTGTGCACCGCTTGTAAAAAATRTTTKTTTTATGGTAGGCAAAGTCATGGTCTTTGTGAAATATTTTCCWGTGAGCAATTTTTTATASGTAATTTTTTTAATGTCATCTACTCACTTCTCTCCATTGAAAACCATAGGGAAACACATTTCCTCTAAATATTTATCTTGGAAAATGCCTAATGACAAGTAAYTTTCACCAAGAGCAATGTTTATTTGGTTGTTTTAAATCTAGTAAATGTTGTAGGCATTAGTAAAACAATGTAGTAGTGTTTTCATTGTTGGTTCTTTGCCAGGTCCATCATCACCATCGATATTGTTGATGTTAGTATCAATTGGATATGAATATGTGGCCTCATGAAACATTTTTTTCCAAAAATCCTTTATTTCAACTTTCTCCATTTTATATAGTGTTGTTTCACATAATCACTTCAAAGACTTCATGAACATGTGCATCTAATCCACCTGATGACATATGCACCCTTGTATTGCAATATTCTCTTAATTGACATGAAAATTGTGTCAGTCTCTTTTATTTCACTAGACAAGACATGTTGGATACAATTTTTGTTAGTGGGCACATTGATAACTCCCCTAGTTAACCCTAGTAGAGGCTTCTTGTGCTTTTGGTCGAGTTCTCTTATTTTTAGGAACACTATTCTTAACATTATAAGTCTCTCCTCTAGTTCACGTAATTATTTCATCATGAGTATAGTTTTATTTCATCGAATGTGATATGGTACTCTAAACTTTGGGATCCATTCAAGTTGCAATTGTTTTCAACAAACGTTGCAAATCCAACTAGTTTGTATAATGCCATATGTGCACCTATCCACATTATTTTATTTTATCTCAACTTTAGGTGATTGCATAAGAAAGAGTCTATTCTCAACCATATCCTTTCTAAACCAGTTCTGATTGCATCTCTCTCAATCATAAACATGTATATCTACAACCTGCCTATGGTATTCCCACTCGAGAAGAGAAACAAATTCATTTTTTGTTTTTTCCTTCCTTTGCTAGGAGAATTTTTTTTTTTTAATGTTTTGAGTTTTGGTATCATATTTCATGCTTTGAAAATCTTGAACAAAGGCATTTGAATTATTAAATATTTTCCTTCCTCTTGGATTGTTTGCAAGGATTAGTGTCTCTGGAAATAAATTTCCTTTTCGAATGTGACTTTTTGCTTCTTCCAAGCTCTTCTTGAGAACATGTATATCAAGTGTGATTATGTCTTCCTCTAGCATAGCCTTATTTCTAATCATTTATTTGATTTGACGCACAGATAATATTTTCTCTACTATTTCTAGTGGTGGAAAAAATGGATGCACTTATGTTAATGAAGTTCTGTATTAATTGCAATGGTTCAAAGTGAAAATGTAGCATATCAAATTGATATCATATAACACCAAATTTTTGTAGTGCTATGTTCCTTGAATGCAACTCAGTTAAAATGGTCATCATTTCAACAAACCATATGTGTAGGTCTATATTTGAAGTGTAGTACAACTAGGAAAAGACAAACATATCATCATCTATATGACAACGCGAAACACACATTATATGCTTTTCAATTTTCTATGTTCAAGGTGTTATGAAATAATGTATCGTTTGTGATATATGCATACAAATGCAAAAGGATCACAACACGTCATTGCATTACAAAAGTTTTGTGACACTATGCGAAGCAAGAAAGGTACATCATATTCATTTTTTTCAAAAGGGAAATTGTTGTGAATGCACTTTCACGATAAAATGATTTTGAAGCTAGGGGTCCATTTAAGGCCCTCTCCTATCATTCTAGTCTCGACTTGCATCCAATGGCATTTTTGTTTTCATATCATTCAATTGTTGCATGTTGTCCATGGCCATCATTGGCATCATTTTGTGTTTTGCACAAGATGGGTTCGAAGTGTCCACTAATTGGATTCTCGTAATGAAACCATATGTATGTTTGTTTTCTTAAATTTGAATTGAAATTTAGGTAACTTCTCACATGTGTCTTTAACCAAAATCTTATAGGATTTTTCAACCAATTTGATAGCCAATGTACGCATTAGATGTCTCCCCACCAACCTCATTGTTGTGGTGCTATATAAAATAAAGCTAATTTTGACATGTGGTCCAAAATAAATGTCTTGTTCACTCGCATTGTGTGTCTCTATCAATGATTGTGTGTTTAACTCTTTTTGATAATATGTTATTGCTTCAGTGTTTTGCTATTCCAAACAACCTCTAAAATATTATATTTTCCCTCTTGTAAATATATTGATGTGTATCTAAAGTGTAATAGAATGTGGAGAGGGTCAACCAAACAATTCCTTGCAACATACATGAGATTGTCTAAATAGAACATGTCGTGAGCCTCTAAAACAACTTCAAGTGTAGATTCACAATGGACATCAAACATCCCTACTTTGCATTTACTATTTCTAAATCCTATTTTCATATTTGAATGTTTTTTTTCATACCTATTTGTCCCACCACTAAGGTAACAATAAGATGAGCCTATCGTCTAGTAACTTGTTCTAAATTCTCCACATTGTTAAGATTTGAGTTATTATTAGGTTTCTTTTCAATTTACTAGATAACAATAGTATAGGTAGGATCACTGTGAGAAACAAAATCACAAGATACACAACATTTATCCTGGGAAACCCTCATGGGGGAGAAAACCCAACAAAAACTTCCTTAATATAGATAGCCAATACAATGCCAAGACAATAAACCAAAACACTAGAGAATATCTAACACTGAGCAATGTGCCTCTCTCTTCCTTCTTCTCCCAATTACAACTACAAAACTTGCGCACTTGATGAGCGAATGAGTGAGTGAGATAATGAGGCACTAGCCTCCTTTATTTATACTAGTTGGCAGGTGCTGGAAAGGTGTCTCTTCATTGGGCAGGTCCGAATTCTCTTCTTAGTGGTTAAAACCACTTTAATTAGGCCTGGGGGGCGACTTCTTAATTTGCATAATATATTTAAGGTTTGGCCAATCCACAAAAGGGGATTTGGTCAATTACAATGCCCGACAGGATCAACCCAGAAAAGGGGATTGATCTAATTAATAATGACCCAATAATAAATATAATACTCTTTGCAGTTACAATATTTCAACAAGCATGAGCCACCTAGTTTTATAAAAAGCCACTAGGCACGGTGGTTGATGAATGAAAAAGTTTGCTCCATGTAAAGCTAGTGTTTACTCATTGGAAAAAAATATGCACATTATAATGAGGGAATTAACATGTGAAGAAGTTTCACAAATCGTGAATTTAGTGGCCATTGCATGAAGTTTCATAATTAGTGTTGAGGATTAATTGTTTCACGTTAAAATCTACACCAAATAATTCCCCTACAAAGATGCAAGGACAAGGGTTATTATAAGCATATTTTCAAATTATTGATGTTCAAGGGATGGAAAAGAAGACCTAGAAGAAATATTCAAAGCAACAAAACCATGTTTAATGTGATAAAATCATAGCACAAAATTGCAAATCAAGTTTAAATTGAACATAGTGGAGCCACAATGCTTAGTAGCATTGACTATAAATCAACCTAGAAACTTACTAGAAAAATATCCCTAACTACTAATCATTGTGGTTCCATCACTTAATTGAAAAAGAATTTTGGCATAGAGTAGCAAGGCATGGTTATCTTCATTTAAAAAGCACAAGGATAAAAAAAAATGGCTTAATTCCATCCTCCAATGCTCAATTCATTTTGGAAAATTAAAATAGATGATCCAAATTCCCAAAACAATAAAATTGAAAATATTGTATATGAGCTATTATCTATCGATATATTCCATGCTAGTATCAACGCCTACTCTTCTCTGGTTTTCATGGTCCTTATAAAAGAAGGCACTTGGCACATGTGACTTTAATTTCATGCTCTTAACAACTTGGTAGTCAAAGATAAATTCCCCATTCTAATCATCAATTATCTTGTAGATGAGCTACATAGAGGGAAATTATTCACCAAAATTGATCTTCACTCTCGTTATCACCAAATTTGCATGAAGGAAGTCGATATTCCCAAAACTACTTTCCCCACTCATGACAATCATTACAAGTTTTTCGTGATGCCTTGTGGCCTTTGAAATGCACCTTCCACCTTTAAAAGCCTCATGAACCACATACTCAATCCCCTTCTATGACATTTTGTCTTGGTCTTCTTTGATGACATATTGGTCTATAACAAAACTTGGGTGGCACATGTGGATCTGGTCTTACAAGTCCTCCACAATCACTAGTTGTTCCTCAAGTGTTCTAAATGTGCTTTTGGTGCTTTAGAAGTTGAATATTTAGGACACATCGTTAGAGGGGAGGGTGTGCATGTTGATCCTTAGAAAATTGATGCAATGAAAAATTGGCCATGTCCCAGGACCCTCAAAAGTTTGTGTGGTTTTCTTGGCCTCACAGATTAATACCAAAAATTTTCCCCAAATATATGGTAAAATTGTTTCGCTTCTCACCACCCTACTAAAAAAGAATGCCTTTAGTTGGATTGAGGAGGCTAAACAAGTTTTTCCAGCTTTAAAAGATGCTATGTATACCACATTGGTCCTTGCCTTTCCTAACTTTAATAATAATTTTGTTTTGGAATGTGATACATTGGGTAAAGGAATTAGGGATGTTGTAATGCAAGAGGGATTCTTGCTTTCCCTCACTATTAAGTAATTATGTGATCGAAATTTGGGAAAATCTGCTTATGAGAAGGAAATGTTGGTTATTCCTCGTGTAGTTGATATGTAGATTCCTTACATGATGGGGTGTCATTTCCAAATTAAAACACACCATCATAGCTTGAAATATTTCACAGAAGAAAGGCTATCATCCAATGGGTCACAAAAATGTTAGGATATGACTATGAGATTATCTAAAAGAAGGGAAAGGAAAAATTGGTGGTTAATGCTCTCTCTAGGAAGTATGGTAATTAAAGGTCCCTATTTTCCTTATCTTTCCTATTGCTCAATTAGTTACAGATGATATGTCAAGAATGGTCAGTAGATGCCAAGATCATGTGCATGATCCACCATCTTTAATTCAACCCATAAGCACACTTAGGATACACTTGGCAGGATTATGAGCTTCACTATAAAGGCTAGTTTTTTTGGTTCATGATTCCTCATTTAAATCAAAAATGTTATGTAAATTACACTCTTATCCCATAGCGGGTCATTCTGGGTTTCCGAAAACATATGACATGATTAAGTGTTCATTATTTTTGGAAGGAATGAAGAAGGACATTCACACCTTTGTGGAGGAATGAAATACTTGCCAACAACACAAAGGGGAAACAATAAATCCCCCAAGAACCTTACAAACCTTACCCATTCCTACCACTATGTGGGATAACATTTCTATGGATTTCATTGTGGGGTTACCAAAATTAGACAACAAGCCAACAATAATGGTAGTTGTTGATCTCCTTTACAAATATGATCACTTATGTGCCTTACAACACCCATTCAAGGCCTCCACAGTAGCACAAATCTTCATGGACAATATTTTTAAACTATATGGCATGCCTAAATCCATTGTGACTAATCATGATCATAACTTCACCAATAATTTTTGGCAAGATTCATTTTGACTTCAAGGTATCCAACTAAATATTATCACATTGTAGCACTCCCAAATTGATGGCTAGACATAAGTAGTCAACAAATCTTTCAGAGCTTATTTACAATGTTTTTCTTCAGAATGACAAGCCCAATGGGTCCAGTGGTTACCCCTAGTTGAATGGTGGTATAATACTACCCATCATGGTGCTACTAAAATTACCCCCTTTGAGGAAATTTATGGAAAAGAACCCTCTTCATTGATCGTGTACTTGCCAGACCTCTCTAAGGTTCAAGAGGTGGATAGCCCATTGATAGTCTGTGCTGACATTCTTCATTGTTAATCCCTAATTTGTGGTTCATTATCCCTTGATTGGGGCATATTACATTAGTATTGTTATTTTATTTATATCGGTCTGGGTCCATTAGTTGTAATTGCACCGCCTAGTCTCCTATATGTACCAAGGAGACCTTTTCACTTGGAATCATCTTGTAATTGTGAATTCATATGTTGTATAAGGAGTTTTCCCCCTCAAAGAGGATTATTATCTTAATTTATCTGTTTGTCAAGGCGTTGAGTACTTATTCTGAGGTTTTTATGTTATTTTTATATTTGGTTCTTAACATTTGGTATCAGAGCCAGACAATCCTCGAGATTGGCTTCTTCAAAACAAGTCTTCTTGGAATTTTTGATACATATTTTTTTCTGGAAGGTTTCAAGATCTGTAATTTCTATGGTGTATAGGTGACATTCAGAGCTAACTTAGGTTCAAATTTCATATCTTGGTTCGTTATTTTTTGGAGATACATTCTATTCAAGTTAGGGTTTTTGACTAGTCCTGAAACTAGTTTGAAACAAGTCTTCTTGGAATTTCCTCTCCCAATTTGTTTTGGCTTGGTTTCAGGTTTTGAAATTTTTTAAGTACAAAGGAGGAATAGTGAAGTATCTTGTGTACAAACTTCAGCTCTTGATTCATTGTACTTGGAAAGTTATTCCTTGAGGAAATTAGGGTTTTGGGTTGGTGCAGATTTCATTCTAAAACAAGTGTTTGAGAAAATTGTTATATATGAAGATACAGAACTCCAAATTGATGGAGACCTATTCCATTGGTTAGGCTACAGACAGAATTTGTTCTGGTATGAATTTCAAGTTTTGAAGTGAAGACAGTGACACGTGACAGTCCGTACAAGTTTGCTCTCCTGAAAGGGAAAAAATCAGCACATCTTGGGAAAGTTATGATAAACTTCTATTGGAGAGTCGAATATTGGTCTTGTTATCGCGCAGTTTGTATTTTAGGTCAAATGGCTAAAGGATAAAGGTCAAACTAGCGAAACAAGGAACCTTCCCCACCCAATGTCACCTCGATGGGGGGCTCTTTCTGTTTAGGGAGGTTAGCCCAGGGGAGACATCCCTGGTAACCTGGGGTTTGAAGAGGCAAAGAATATAAGGTCAGGAGTTTAAGGTTTTTCCCTCCTCTCAGGTTACCACCAATATCAGATATTCCGGCTAATTAGCCAATAAAGAAGTGAATTCCCTGTTGAGAACACCTGCCTGGAACAAGACAATGACAACACAATATATATATATTTGCAGGTTATAATTCAAAGGGTTAGTACTTCTTGACTATTTGATTTCATTTAACAAGCAATATAATAGACAAAATGAGGTCAACGTTTTACTAAATAACCAATGCAAGATCACCAATTCATCAATGTCTATAATAATGACCAAGCCAACAGTATTTTCAATCAACAATAGCTCAATAAATGCTTGACATCATCATTAATTACTCAATTATTAGTTAGAAATCTTGTTGCGTCAAGTATGACGTCAGCCTAGGTTAGTAGGGTTAGGGTTAGTTAGGGTTTCAAGAATGAAAGTTTTAAAAGATGATTTTAAACACTACAAGCTCAACGTTGCAAGTCTAACCAGTGCCTTAGGGTAAAATGGAGTCAAAAGCAAGGGCAAAGGAAATCTTGAGAAGATTTAGAATTCAGAGACTGGAGGATAGGGTTCTATGGTGCTGCAATGGCAGGGCCCTAGAATAAAAACCCTAAGGGAAGGAGGCTCATTCCGGTGTTGCTTAAGCAAGGCCTCATGCTCCTTCCTCTTTCTCTAAACACACTTGGCAAAACGGCTAACTTTAAGGTACAGATCTAAGGGAGAAAAGTGTTGCAGGAGCAAGGCTTTTCAAACCCTAGAAGGTTAAAACCCTAGGTGTAGATTTAACTAGGCCTAGGATGTCTCCTCTCTTCAACCTATAACTTAATGCTAACTCAGAAAAAGGTAGATAAGTGTAGCAACGGCTAGGCCATATCTTCCTTTATCAATGGCTAAAATTATTTCTCAAGCATGGGGACATATAGCAATGACCTACTAGTGTGCTTGCTACCTAAGGTTTCAAGATTCAGCAATATAATAGCAAATGTAAGAAATTCAGCCTACAACCATTCACTTAAGAAGTTTTGCATGAAAAATTCACTTACATATCATGAAGAATGCATAATCAAACCCTAGTTGTAAACCTTCCATGAGAGAAACACCATAAATGCCAAGAGAAATCCTCCAAGAAGAGTTGTGCCTCACTTCCAACACCAAAAATACCAAGCAAAA
>JASDQU010370592.1:11663-32795 GCA_032191745.1 Picea mariana | reverse complement strand
TGAGGATAAAAAACACTCAACGAAAGGAACTCTCCTAATGAGGAAACCCTAAGGCAACTGACCTAACATGATCCATGTAGACTTATTACAATATTAACCCACGCAGGGGTGCGGTAATCCCGCTTACAAAATTTGTGCTGGAGGCAAAAATGCCTAGTAGAACCAAACTGTCTTCGACATGTTAGCATCTGATGATGCATATCTTCATGGCACATGGAGTTGACCACTGTTGCTAAATGGGCGGTCAACAGACCCCTTGCCCAACCTTAGGCACCAGTCATAGTTGACTTAAGGAAAGGTTTGACTCTCATTGAAAGATTTGCATTTGCATTGTTGCTTGCCATATAGGCTAGTTTCCCCTCACCTTTAACAAACTAAAATTAACTCCTAGAATTTATCTAATAATTCACATAGTAACGAGGGTCTACCCCCCTTGGCTTCCCTAGGAGTAAGCCTAGATAGAAGAGGTTCAAATCAAAGTGACAGCGTGGGCTTTGAACCTAGGCATTGTTCCTCCAAGGACACACTAAGTGAGCAGGACTTAGCTCACGTTTGCAAGTGTGTATTAGGACGGCAACAAGTATGAAAAGTAACTTTACACTTAGACCAACTATGTTCAAATAAATAAAGAATGCTTTGAGACAAGTATTCACATGAAAGAGAAATACTTGAAAGTAAATTGCTTGAAAAGTAAATGTTGTGAGAGAGTGTGTAGGTTAATTTTAAACAGTTTTAAGTCTCTTGAATTAAGGGGAAATTTAATGTGAAAGATGCAAGACTAGACTATGTGACTATCCCTAATTCTTATTTCTTCAACCAAAATGAAGTGTTGGGTGCTCAAGAAGAAGAACAAACAAGGTTCTTCCCTAGTTCCACAGATCAAATCTGGAATGCTTGGGCGTTCAACAAGGAGGACAAGTAGTACTGTGAAGTCGTCCCTGACTTCAACCCCTTGTAGCCTCCCAAGTCATCATTTTTTGTGGTAGAAACAATACTAATTGGGTGCTTAATTAATCTAGCCTCTCAATCCTTTGTCCTTTCTTAATTACCCAAGATCCACAAAATGGCAAGGGGAGAGAATATGGGGCAAAAGCGGGGCACAAGTTTGATTACTTTGCAACAAAATAAAATTTAGACTAGCCTTCACGATATTGCATGGATGGCTAGGGCAATCTCTTTGTAAGGTGTGGGCAAAATAAATAATTTAAATGACTTGAAAAATTAAAGTACAACCTCACAACAATGGCACAAGATGGAAGACAAGCCTACCGGTTTTGTCCAAGGTGGGTAAATAAAAGAAATGCAAAAAATTAAATCTAAACCTAGCCTTCACGATATTGCACAGATGGCATAGCCAATCTCTTTGAAAGGTGTGGGCGAAATACAAAAATTATTTACACCTTACAGAAAAATTTAAAGTGGAGAGAAATGCAAGCCCAAAAGACTCTCTTGGGTTGTTTACAATGTTTAGAAAGTGAAGTAAAGAAGAGGGTTTGGTACCAAGACCCTTGGATGTCTCCTTGAGTGTCTTGGGGCCAAAAAGATGTAGAACTCCTCTTCTAACTTGCAAAAACCTGCAAAAAAACAATAAGATCTTTTTGCTGGAAATTGTTAAAATGACTTGAAAAAGATTATTTTAGATTATCACAATGAACAGAAATAATTAAATAAAAATTTCTGAACATAAAAAAGAGAGATTAGATTGCAGATTTGTATGGAAATAAAACTAAAACTGATAGATATGTAGCTGAAAATAAAAACAAAAAATATAAAAGCTTAAGATGGCTGAAAAAGATGGATTTCCAGATCTGAAATCCACTCCTCCAAGCCCTTAGTAACCTGCAGATTTTTGTAAACCCTTGCTACAAAATACAAAAAAAGTAAGTGTGATCTAACAACTTGCAAAATACTTTCCAAATCAATTAGAATGAGCTCACAAATACTAATAGTAAGATTACTACTAATCTATCCTAAGCAAAATACTTTGTTTGGGTCTCCAAGTAAAAATGCAAGCAAGGAAATACAAAAGAAATGAATTGCAGCGATATTACCTCATAAACAACAAACAATGGCTCCAAGAATACTCCAAGAGACACAAGAAATCCTCCAAAGCTTCTGCTTTATTACATAAGAGAAGATTTTCCCAATGGCACCAAGAATCATGAGAGAAAATGAGAGAGAATGAAAAAGAGATGGGAGAGATTTTGGCATAATAGAGTTGTTGTGAGAATAGATCTAAAAATGAGAAGGGGTAGGCTTTCTTTTATATGAGGGAGAGAGGAGAGACCCCTCTTGGATGAATTACAAGTGTCATTCATCTAAGAGAGATAGATAAAGTCAAGGAAGAGACATTTTTAGGGTTTTGGTATTGAGTTACGGTTTGAGAGGTGAGATGTGAAGGGGGTGTTGCCGTCCTAATGCACACTTGCTAACGTGAGCTAAGTTCAACTCACTTAGTGTGCTCTTGGAGACACAATGTCTAAGTTCCAAGTCCACACTGTCACCTTGACTGGAACTTCTTCCTTCTAGGCTTACTCCTAGGGAAGCCAAGGGAGGTAGTCCCTAGTTACTAAGTTAATTTTAAAGTTAAAGGTTCTAGGAGTTAATTTTAATTCGTTATAGGCCAAAGGGGGAAAACTAGCCTAAGATGATCAAGCAGCAATGCAAAGTGCAAGTCTAATCTATTATGAGAGTCAGCCCTTTTCCTAAGTCAACTAAGACTAGTGCCTATGTTGGGCAATGGGGTCGACTAAGGTTTGAGGGTGGTTCAATTACAGAAGTTTACAAGTAATACAAGTCAAGCTACCCCAAACCACAAGATAATAACTATACAAAGAATGTCTAAGTGTTACAATGTTTACAAGATTTAAAAATCAGATACAAAGATACATAAGCTAGATACAAGATACACCAATTAAATACAAAGATACATCAAGGTAACAAGATGTACAAGATATGACAAGATATAAGCGATTTACACACATAAGCCAAGCATGCACCAAATGGCACTTACTCCATTTGGACTGCCTTCACTGGCAACAATCACAAAAGCACTTAAGGATCAAAAGAAGTATTGCCTCCCCAAGTGGGATACTCAAAACTTCCCTGATCCACACCACAATAAGCAAATAGACAAGATATTCAATAAGTAAATCAATTGCTCATATAAACAGAAAGGACATAAACATATAGTTGCAATAGAGATAGATAAACAATTGAGATATTCCACAAGTTATGTTTGCCTATGCATACATCTAATACCCCCCAAACATACACAAGTGATCTATGCAACTAAGTGTTGTAATTGTTTAAAGATTTTATAAATTTTAATTTTCCTTCCCCCTAACTAGGTGTGTGCTTCAAGCTTCCTCCTCCCTTGGCCAAATGACTGCCCGGTGCTCAATATAGTAAGGCTAACGAGGCCTTACCCTAGCTTCCAAGGTCAGCCCTAACAGTAAGAGGTAGTCCGAGAAGGGATCTCCCCAACGAAATCACGGGACGGTCCCCCGCCACTTCCCCCTGGACTATCCCTCAAACCCGTTTTAGATGGTGGAGGCAGATGAATGAGGCTCCTAAAATGTTGCTAAAAGTTATTAGGACCCTTGGGTGGGTCTTTAGGTGTGTTGGGTCGCTTTTAACAAGTTTTAGACCTTAAAAATTTTACTTTTTAGCATATGGCCGTGAGCAAAATGTATGTAAAACGATGCTTGCAATATGTAATCAGATCACCATTAACATGTCAAAATGTGAGGAAATTATAGCACAACGTTATACCATCAACACATCATCACATGAACCATTCCACAAGTAAAACTGCAAGTAAAAGATGGAGCGTGTGCACTTGCAAAATAAACCGTAGGTGTAAGTGCCTTAAACCATAAAATAAATCGACTTAAGTGTGAAACATTCCATTCATAAACATGAGATATAAGTGTGTAAATCTTGCTTGAAAAAGAAATGAGACGTGGATGCTTAAGCAAGAAACAAAAACGTGGGCTAAAAGATGTAATTGCATCAACCTTAAACCAAGACGTGAGCACTTCGCCAAATGTAGGACGTGGGTGTAAATGCCTTAAACCATAAACTGAAATTACTAGAGCGTATAGATGCTTGAAGTGTAAAACATTAACCCATAAACATAAGATGATTGATGTGAGGCGTGCTTAAAATGAAGTTAGGAAGTGAATGTCTTAACCATGAACAAGACGTGAGCTCTATGACATCCATCAAATCACATTATTCCATCATCACCATAACCATTGATTGCAAAAGAGAAGTAGGACGTGAGCATAAAGATGTGCAACATGTGAAGCATTAAGAACATAAGCATGAGATTATATGTGCAAGACGTGAATGCTAAAAAAGAGAGATGAGACGTGAGCATCACAAGGCATCCATCATCTATGAATCATTCATCCATCATCATAACATAAATTGCAAAAGAAAAGGAGGCCGTGGGCTAACGTGAGCATCAAAATGGATCTAAGAACCTTTAAACCATCTCACACATAATATGCAACTAAAAGAATGTAAACAACTAAATGACAAGACGAGCTATAGCATATTGGATTGCATCTAAACCATTTAGTTATCTACCAATGAGGGCGTGAGCATATAAAACTGAAGAACTTAAGGGAAAAAGAACTTAAAGATGATGATAACAACAGATATTCTAACTACTAAGCATGAAAATCATCAAAGTTAATTCCCCTTTAAGCCAAGGCGATTTTGGGGATGACTCCCCCAAGGTGCCGGCAAGATAAACAATAGAAATAAGTTAGAGATTGATTTCCCCTTAGGCCAAGGCGATTTTGGGGATGACTCCCCCAAGGTGCCGGCAAATATGAAAGACAAAACTGAATCAAAAGTAAATTTCCTTTAGGCCAGGGCGATTTTGGGGATGACTCCCCCAAGGTGCCGGCACATTAAATTAATATTCCTAAGATATAACTGCACAGGAAAGCAGGGCATTCAATCTTCGTTCTCGTAGCTCCGGAGATCCGGAGAGAGAGAATGTCACATAGGCTCCTGGCCGACTGCTCAGGCAGAAACTATCTTAGCAATATTAACCAAAAAAATAAAAAATGATTGAATGACTTAGCAATGAATAATAAATCAAGCCAAGACGATTTTGGGGGGTTGGCTAGGCCAAACACACTCCCAAGGTGTCGGCAATAAGTTAGTTGACAAATATACAAGAAAAATTTAGTGAAATAGTACAAAATATACAAAAATACACTAGGAAAACGTTGGAAATTCGTTACCCAAATGAGATATGCTTGCTTGAGGCTTGTGGACGAATTTGGGCAGCGTTTTCCCTTGTTGCTGGTAAGTTTCTGCAAAAACCAGCAAGCAAAAGCTTGCTGGAAATGCTGAAAAACACAACCAAACATTAGAGAAAATTTTCTGCTTTAACACAGAAAATTTTCACATAAAAATCTGCAAGAAAAATGTGATTATATGACCTATCTAAGAGTGTTAGTATGCTGAAATAAAGTTGAGATGTATGCAGAAATAAAATGGACAATAAGAAATAGCTAGGAGTTTGAGTAAGGAATAAGGGTAGACTCCGTCCGGATGCTATCCCAATAATCCTCTTGAAGTGACCTGCAAAACTCAAGGAAAATGGTGAAGCATGGAAATAGATAGTCAACTTGAATAAACCTAGAACGAAATACTTACGAATCCTAAGCTATTCAAGGTGAACATAAACTAACAAGTGATACTCTTCAATTAGTTTACCCAAGCAAAATACTTTGAACTCAAGATCTATTTGATACAACACCACAAACCAAAACCATGAAAGTCACCTCATATGTAGAAGAAATCCAAAATACTCAAAGATCTCTTCATAATCCTCCAAAGCTTTTCTCTATTATTCCAAAATGTGAGAGTAAAACTCTCAAGAGCAATGAGTGGATGGCTTGGTGGCAAGAGCAAGAGAGTGGAGTGAAATTTCAGCAGCATAACAGTAGCTCAAAGAGTGGTGAAGAAAATGAGTGAGGAGGGGGTCTACTTATACCCAAAATGGCAAAGTGAAGGCATCTAGATTGAGCCCAAGTGTCAAATCTAGAGAGAGAGAAGGAATCTCCATGCAAGGGGCGCCCTATCTAGGGTTTTAGCAAGGATAGATGAGTTGGCAGGGCGTGGGCCATCAAAGAGATGAGAGGAGTGGCTAAGGGGGGCGCACCTCTCATAGGAGGGGCCCACAATACACGTGCAGGCTCAAGTGAATGGCCAAATAGGAGAGGGGGCGTGAGTTTTAGGAAGAGGGGCGTAGGTTCTAGAAGGGGGGCACAAGCTAGATGAGAGGGCGCCACACATGAGTTGAGTTGGAGCGTAGGGTCCACTCTAAGATGAGGTGGAGGCTTAGAAAGGGCACACCTCACATATGAGGGGCCCACACAAGGTTTTAAGTGAAGTTACTAAGGTTTTGGGTAAGGGGGGTCGAATTTCCCCTTAGGGCATGGGTAAAAAGGGTGAAAAAGTGAGTTATGTGTGTAGATTAAGGTTTTAAGTGGTTAGGATGGGTTTGGGTAGGTTAGGGGGGTCTAACTTGCTCATTGTCACCTTACCACTAACTCATTAACTCATAATTACAAAAATTTTGACATTTGACTAATGTCACCTTAGCAATTAAAATTGTTGTTTTGACTGACTCTGACTCTAAGTGGACAAAGACCTAGTAAAACTCGTTCGACTGAGCTGAAACTTGGTCTATGGGTGTAGGGGGTGCTATTCCATTTCTTTTGAGCACAAATACCCCTATCAAAATCCCCAAGACCGAGTTTTTACAATGTTTGCTCAAAAAATAATTAATTAATTAAATCATTAAAGACTTAATTAATTAAAAAAAACCTATCTAGACTCAACGAAATTTCGCGAAACTTTCTACACTGTCTAGCATGGTCATTTACAACATCCCTAAACAAAGGTTACCCAAGGACGAGACCACTAGAGCGCCGTTCACCACTTTGGAGGAAATTATTGCATGTGCGGAGGGAAAAACTCAAGGGAAGTCAGCCAGGCCTGAGAGCCCGGTTAACAACCTGAGGATAAAAAACCCTCGATGAAAGGAACTCCCCTAATGGAAACATCCAAAGGTACCTGACCTAACTATGACTAATGCCGACTTATTATATTATTAACCCACGCAGGGGTGCGGAAATTTTGTTTACAAAATTTGTGCTGGGGCATCAAATGCCCAAGTAGAACCAATACTGTCTGGAACACAGATGCATCTGATGATGCAAACTTCATGGAACATGAGTTGACCCCTAGCTGAATAGGCGGTCAACAAGGGGAAAACACCTTTTGACTTGTCAAACATGAGGTTAGACTATAGGAAGGGTGAAATTAGGGTTTTGACACTTTTTTCACTTTAATTTTTTACTTTTCCTTAAGTTCATGATTAAGGGGGGTGCAATTTTCACTAGGGAGACTCACTTTTGGTTGTTGGCTTGGCATGGGGGGGTCTTTTAAGTGGAAAATTATTTTTCCAACTTAGGAAATACATTAGAAATCATTTCCCCACTCTCTCTCATGGCTTTAGACATTTTTATAATTTTTTTTTTTTTTTAATTTAGCCAATTATTTGCTGACTTTTGACTGACTTGGACTCCTCATGGACAATGACCTAGCAAAACTTGTCCAATTGAGCTTAAACTTGGTCCAAGGGTGTAGGGGGTCATCTGCCATTTGATTTGAGTACCCACACCCCTATACAAAATCCCAGGGGACCAAAATTTTACATTGTACATCAAAAATAATTAAAATTTTCATTAAATGGAAAATTTTAATAATTAAAAGAAACCTATCAAAACTTAACGAAATTATGCAAGAGTCTAGGAGATGTCTAGAAATGTCATTTACAACATTCATAAACCTTAGTCACCCCTTGGGCTCGATTCTTAGAACACCTTTCACCATTTTGGAGGATTTTGTGAGTGAAAAACTCAAGGATAATTAAAATTGCCCAGTAGGCAAGATTAATTACCTGAGGAAAAAAAACACTCGATGAAAGGTGTGATATAGAATTGATCAAATGCCAATTCTAGTTTTAGAAGGGATAAGAAGACAAAGTTCATTAAGCATATGAATAAGCCAGAAAAAGAATTAGTCCGTTGGCTTGAAGGCAAAGAATCCATGAAAAAGAGCACCAATGCGTTAGGTCCTGTTATCGCACAAATTGTAGGTTGGGAAAAGCCCAACCCAACCACTAAATGGCGACAACTAAGAGGTCACCTACCCACTGTCACCTTAGGCAGGTGTCCCCGTCACTTTAGAGGTGAGGTAGTCACCTCAAAGGGGGAATTCCTGTTACCCTAGGGGGAAAGGGATGAAAATGGAGATGAAGTCTCTAGAAGTCAAGTCTAAATGGTATGAAGGTCTTGGGATGAGGTCTTGAGAAGGTCCAAGGGTTTCCAAGTAGGTTGAATGACCCGCCAAGTGTGAGTACCTGCCCGAGACACAAGAAAAATAAGCATGTGTTGCAATATAATCAAGTGGACAAGCAAGTGAAACTTGTTGTCCCTAATAACAGAGGTTAGTAACTAATGTATATCAACAAATAAAGATATCTAAATCAGAATAAAGTGAACATAAGACTAGTTAACCAATGTCAAAGCAAAACTAGCAATTGACTATGAATTATGAAGTACTTTGAGAGCAAGTAAGTGGGCTATTACTAAATGATTTTCTACAGTAAATTATCAACCTTATGGATGTAGCATTCAAAGGTGTACAACAGAAAAATCAACCATCAAAGTGTGCCCCAAATTAGCCTAAAAAGTGGGCCCTAATAAGTAGATTAGGTGAGTGAAGTTTGGGGAGTTTCTTCGGGTTAGTTTGTGAGATATTAGTGGTCTAGGGTTAGGGTTTTTTGCAGCCTTATGGCTGTATGAAACAAGTTAGTACAGAAAACAAATTATTGGGAGAAAGAGGACGCCTCAATGAGGCAAAAGAGCCAAAGGCTCAAGGAAAACTTTCCAAAAGAGAGACTTATTATCTGCAAAAATCACGTTTCCCAATGAAACAATTTTATATCTCCATTGCAATAATAAATGACTAGTGCTCTTATTAGTTGGGTTAATGGGGTCATGCAAAGAAAGAGCTATAGAAGCTACCTCCTTGGGGGTGTAAACTCTCTTACTCCCCAAGGCAAGTTTCTCTAGCTAGGGTTTAAGCTAAGAGGGTGTTTGCTCTTATACTTCTCTTAGCAAACCCTTGTTTAACCAATAACATGAAGCATAAAATGATGAAGACTATGGTGGGGGTGTATGCCCTTATACTTCCCACCTAGCTCCTAGCACAATAACCTTGACTTGAAACAAATGATAGCATGAGAGTAAAGACGATACCAATTCAAGGAAAAATGCCAAGATAATCCACCACAATAGCAAGAGATAAACCTTCCAAGGCTAGCGCATCACTTTCATCAACCATAATATCAAGAGATAACAATAAACAAGAGCCAAGAGAGCCAAATTTGCCAGAGGTAGCGAAAATTTCAAACCAATACTTCTCACCAGAGAGAGAGTTATGTTAAAATGAGATCTTATGATCTCTTATTTATACAAAATGTCACCAAGGTGACTTATCCACATATTTAGGGGTAAACCACAAGACTAGGGGTCAACAACCCTAATCTTTCCCCCTTAACAAAGTAATATTAAACAATTCATTAAAATTTCACTTTTGCACATAAGAAAAACCCTAATTTTAGTAGGACGTCACCCCTTTAGGGGACCTTTTGGCATTTGGAGGAGGTTGTTGGTGATGGAGAAGAGTAGAGAGGCTTCCCAAAGCCGCATGTCAAGTATCCAACAACTTCCTTCATGATGAAGGCTCAAGCCCCTTAAAAACGTCCAACTGCCAATGTATGTCACTTCACCACCAAGCCCTAACCCCCCTAAGTGACGTCATGCCTCTAGAAGTGGCATTTTGCCTCTCCTAGGAAAAACGTTTGGCATGTGGGGGCTAGGCTACATCGTCCAAGTCATCTTCAAGGCATTTAAAGCTTGATCTTCCTCATTCGGCATGCGTGCCCTTGGCATCCACCTGTGGGCTTCAAGCCCCATGGAAGCCCAAGCTAGGCTTGTTCTTCCAAAACTATCCACCAACTAGGTCCTGCAAAGACAAATAAGCACGTCCTCCAAGGATCTCAAGTCATAACATCATGATAAGTGAATCCAATCAATAAATGAGCCACCTAAGCATGTGCATCAAAGATCACTATACCAAACACTTAATTGCTCAAAGACACTATGCGACTTGTCAAACCTGAATATGGGAGGGTTGACGAGATGTCCTATTGGGTAGATCTTTCCCTAGGTCAAGGAAAGTTTCCAAGAGATCCCTCTCTAAGCCATGTAAAGTGGGTGAGGTGGTTGGGGTCCAGACTCAATGGGCATAGGGCTCATGACATACAAGAGGTCGTAGTGTCTCATTCATGAGTGCCTTTGTAGAGGGTGTGTGGTACCTTTGTTCGAAATGCACTTTTTCCAAGCCCATTTTTTGCCATTCTTTTATTCTTCCATAATTTTAAGGAAAGGTTGAAGGCCACTTCCCTGACATGTCCAGATAATGGCAATGTCACCCACAAACACCTAGTGGAAATGAAAAGGCTGGCTCGTAATGCGACCCCCTTTTCTCTCAACCATGCAACTGAGAGCCATTACTCTGGCTTGGTGACCAGATGATGGTAATGTCATTCCAATAGATATTCACGGACATGATAGGCCGGCTTGTGATGAGACCTCCTATCCTCCAACTAACCTTTTAAGCATTTTTAAATCATATTTTATTGTGGGTCCCCCTTTACTCAAATATAAGCATTTCATTGCTTTCTTGGGTGATCCCTAGGCGAAGCATCTAGAAGGTTCATACATAGGCTTTTATCTTTTACCCAACATCAATCTCTTTGGGCTTTCAGCCCCTTCTTCCCATAGAATGAGGGACAACCCCTTTTTAGGTCAATACACCCTAAAATCCCAAGAGATAAGGAATGGGGGGAAATAGTGATGGAAAGTGATAAGTATGGTTGGGAATGGTACAATGGCTCTTCAAGGGAGTTCCTAGTAGAAAACCCATCTCCAAGGAAGACCACTTACTAGGGCACAATGTCAACCACCAAGGTGAAGCAGGGAAAAAGGCATAATGTCCAAGCATATATCATGAAATCTAGAGCAATCTAAGATACAACATACTCAAATGGCTTAAATATTGAGATGATGCTCACCATAATACTGACTTGTACCTCATGGAGCAAGGCCCACTGCCTTCCGGAAGCCAGCTGATGTGGTGGATGCCATCTGGAAATATGCGACCATCTGTGGTGGTTAGAAGGGTATCCATTTGTGTAGAAGGACATTGTTGGTCATTTAGTCTATCGGCACTCCATATCTGCAACCTGAAGGCCTCAAGACATAATCTCCTTAGTTATCCACAAAATATGGATAATTGGTCCAAGACAAATTATGCATAGGTTCTAATTTTGGATTGAAGTGAGCCTTTACAAGCCCTCACTTGAGCAGAGAGGGAACACAAAGACTTGGTTGTACGTGTGGCTTGTGGCTCACTTCAATTACTCCACAAGGTATCATATGATGCCACATGATCATCCACATAGACACAGTAACCTCTAAGCCAAAGACATGTAACACCTAACGAAGTTGGTTGCAGGGATTCAAAGAGGTAGTGATAGGCTTGGAAACAATGTTACTTGATGATATGGAAGGAGAGCAAAAATCAGAGTGAGAAGACACTAAAAAATCCTATAGAGAGGCTATCTATGATCCTCATTGTTTAGCTTGCTTCATAGCACATGAAGTCTCTTGTGAAGAGTGTAATAGGCATTCAATAAACCTCTTGCAAGTGATAAAACGATAAATAAATTTGAAGCTGGAGATTTCCTGGAGTAAGTTTTCTCGAGGATAAAGTTTATGTGTCTATGTTTGCATGCGTGATTGTTGTTTATTGAGGCATTCTTTTTTTACATCTAGCAATAGAATTGCAGCAGTAATAACGTTATAGTAAAGGGCATAGTTATTTCCGCAATCGTTTGTTTAAGAGTTTGTTGGGACAAACTGTTTAATGGGATACCCACAACAGTGTACAGATCACTGCTAGTTGCAGGCATTTTATTATGTTATATAACAAAAAATAATAATAATAAAATAACAATAGATAACAAAAAATAATAATAATAATAATAATAATAAAATAACAATAATAAAAATAAAGTCGACTCCATTACACTTGTAAAACTTGACATGGAATGAAATAATAATAATAATAAATTACACCTTAACAAATTGGATCCTCTTGGTGCTTGATAGACCCAGGTTTAAGATGGATCTACTCTAAGTTGGTTGTACTGGTCTAGATCCAAAGTAATTGAATACACCAAAAAAAACAATTACACTTGTAAAACTTGACACGGAATGAAATAATAATAAAAAAAATTACACCTTAACAAATTGGATCCCTCTCAGTGCTTAATAGATCCTACTATAAGATGGATATATGCTGGTTGCACTGGTCTAGAGAGCCAAAATAGTTGAATACATAAAAAAAAAAAAAAATTGATTAGAAACCATGGGCAGTCCAATCGTTTAAATACGGTCATTATTTGTATCATGTTAACCGTTGTTCATAATGTTGGATATTATAATGTTATATTATTATAAAAACATAATAATATCTAGACTATGTATAATGTCTTAATATTATATAATAATAATGATAATTATATATAAAATAATATATCATAATTTATTAACTTAAAAGAAAAATTAAAACAAAATAAAATTATATAATATTTTTTTGACAGAAAAATTAAATAAAAATACATGTATTTTAAAAAATACTAAAGGGCAGGTCTCCCTCACAGGGACAGCCTGCCCTCGCGAGGGTGACATCACAGGCACAGATTGCACAGTTCAGTTTTGTTTGTTTTAAACTTTTATATTTTATATTTAAAAAGGGACAAAACTCTCTCTCTTGCCCCCCACAATGAATGAATGGTATAGGTATCGTTGAGTTTAGTTCACACTGAATTCTTTGGATTGCTTCTCTTTTAATGCATTATCCTTTATAAATTTGTCTTGTTGGAGATCAACTGAAACACTTTTGATGATGTTGAGAGGTTAACTTTTAGGTTTCATCGTTTCTGTCCTGTGCATCTCATCTAGGAATTCCCTTCACTTGCACTTGACAAGTTGTTCTCCGTGGATTTCAGATTTTTCCATCTTCTCGAGTACACTTCTGCATCCTGTGTCAGCGAGTCTCCCCTTGACACCTACCATAGAGAATCTGAACACATTTCACAATTCTTATCAATAATTTCGTGGAAGTATTTTTCTGATTGTTTTTTGTTCCAAACATCACAATTCCTATATATGGCATGCCGTCTGCCTAGGTTTATTTCCAGTTGTCTAAATATAGAACAAAAAATAGTGAGTATAGATTTTCATGATGTATAGATGTTATGCGGTCTTGTGGCCAACATTGGTCGACCAAATGCTGAAGTTTCTGTTCAACTCTTCCATGACATTTTCTTACTAACCCTGAAGTGAATTATGTTATCATTTTAATCATTCTTTTCACTCACGGTTTTCCCCTTTTATAATTGATTCGCAATTATGCTATTTTCAAACTGGAATTTTGCTGTTAAGCTTTTGTTTATCCCCTTTTTCTCAATGCTGCTTCCATTGGCTGTACAAGATCGGCAATCGAGACGTGATGCTGAACTTTTGAGTCTGGCTGAAGGAATGCCCAGCCCACGTGATCCAGAAGCTTTTAGTTTTTGGGTATGTATGAAGAGTTGAGGTCTCATTGATCAATGTGTGGCAATGCCAGTATTCTATGGTTCATCTGTTTATCTCACAGTTAAAATTTAATGGTTTGACTGTAGTTTGCAAACCTCTTGCATATGAGGCCTTCCGAGAGACTAGAACTTCTGCGGTTAACAGATACTCGTGAGGTAAAGCCTTTTTTATTTTCTGCAAACCTGCAAGTTATTTATCATTGAAATATGCTTCTTATTTTCTATTAATGAAAAAATATTCTATTAATAAAAGAATATGTACAAAAGGATAGGCATTTATTAGGGTTTGTCAATTGGGTTTAGATCGGGTGGTTGGGAGGAATGATTGTCCTCCCAGGTTCAATTCCCCTCTTAACCAGTATATTATTATATTATATTATTATATTATTGTAATGGCTTCGATACTTCTTGTTGACCGATCTTATGCCCTGAAGAAATTTGTAGGGTAATAAGTACACCCGTCTAGTCTAGATATGCAATTTTTTCCATCTCCTTGATTAATTGATTAATGAGGAATTGACTGTGCCATAATTCTAGAGAATCAAGTCAGCTGTTCACGTCCATTTTTCTGTGCTGTCCTAATTCATCATTTATCACTATGTTTTGGTTCATGCAGAGGATATCTCGGGGGCTTATTTTCTTACGGGTGGAACGAGGATGCCGTGTATAATGAGTCAAATTCAGGGCTGATTCTTTCATTCATGTTTTAATCGGTATTCGTTATAGTGTATACCTCTGTATATTCCATTGTATTCAATAAATTTATGGCCTCTACTTTGTAGATTATTAATTTTTTTACTGATATTACAAGATTGGGCAGTGTTCCCTATTCACAAACATAAGCAAATCTTCTCAAGTAAACCACAATCAATTTTGTCTGCCAGGCAGTGTATATCACATGGCAGTCCGTACTTTTTGTATTGCGTTATTATCAGTAAAATTCATATTTTATGATTTATTAGTTTTTTAACTCTTTTTATAGATTTATTGTGGTGCCCGTCTTTGACCAGATAGAACTTTTAGTTAAGGGGAAAAGCTGCACTGCTGATGTAAGGGGAGACTCCCCAGGAATGCAGTGAACTCTTTTCTACAATTCTAAGTGTGGTTCTCAATTGTAACAAGTCTTGTGAGTAAACCTGACATTGTGAATATTTTTATAGTCCATACATGACATCTTCAGTACACAGGGAATGTTAAACTGATTATTCTGGTAGGATAATGTTCACTAGTTTTATGTATATTTCTCCCTCGAAAGAAAATGTATTTTATATTACATTAATTTTTCTTAAAGATTATATGGAGAGTTACCTAAGAAATGAGGCTAAAAGACCCTTACACAATAGAGGCAATAAGGGCCATTTAACCACAAGCTTTAAACATCCGCATCTTTCTTAAATTAGTCGAGCACTAATCTTAGTGACCAACCCAAGACTGAAAGTTGAGAGTTTCTGTTCTTGAAGAGGGTCGAACACCAGCTTTTCCACAAGAAAAGAGGGTTTGTCTTATTAAAATTAAGACTAAGGATAGATCCATCTGTTTAACATTTTCTAGAGGGTTTATTTTGGCAACAATTTTTTCACTATGCATTATTCCATCTTATCCAATAACCAATTATTGAAATTGATGTTTGATATTCATGATTTGCAATTGGTAGAGAAGGGAAAAAACCATTACCCTAAGAAGTAATTTAAATTTCAAAGCTCATTCTTTTGACAATGGAGCTATATATTCAATTTCATTTAAATGCTACAACTCAATTATAGTTCAAATTCCAAACTAAGGCATTGGATATTTAACGTTTTAGCCGAGATATTTTTAGGTGAAATTCATTGTCAAGATAAATCAAAATTATGATGTCATTTTTTCTTTCATTCTTCCTACAGAAAACCCTTGACTTTTTCCCTTTTGTGATTTTCATAGCCTTCCTGGTGTGGTGATAGTGGAAGACATTGACTTTTTGGATGTTGATAACTTGATCTAGATGAATAACACATGCAAGTTGCAAAGCACTAGTTAAAGATGAGAGAAAAGTTGGGCCGATGATGTTCGTCGAGCAAGAGGTGCTCAAATGCGAGCTTTAGCTACACTAGTTAAAGATGAGAGAAAAGTTGACCGCAACATTCTTCAAAGTCATAGCCACAAAGAAGGTTGGGGAATGCTTTGAGAGAAAAGTTGACTGAAGCGCTCTTCAAAGTCATAGCCACGTAGTTGACTAAGCAAGATGAGATTGAGCATGAAATTGTGGAATACTACATAATGATGTGTTAATCACAATGAATACCTTTGGAAAGAGAGGAAGATAGACATAAATGCCTTGATATTGTGCCATGTAAAATCTCAAAATTGAAAAGGAGAGCTTGTGATATAGCCTTATCCTATGATAAGCTAGTTGCAGTGCTTCATGAAGTGGTAGATGATAAGGCCTAGTGCTTCATGAAGTGGTAGATGATAAGGCCTCTCTTGTGGGTTTTATAAGACCACTTGGACCTTTGTTGGACCAAATCTCCTTCAGGTTTACAATGAAGCCTTGTGCAATTGATCTCTAGGGTGGGGATTAATCAAGGACTAATTTGGTTCATACCCCCAAGACAAAGGACCCAAAGATTATCATGAGTTGATTTCCTATTACTCCGCTCAACACCTCCTACAAGAGCTTAGCCAAAGCTTTGGCTTTATGGTTGAAGCATATACTTCCCGAGATAATTGGGCCTAAGCACGTTGGCTTTATTTAGGGCGTTACATTCTCGATAATGTTATCTCAATTTGCGAGGGAAAGGAATGAGTTCGAACCTCTAGCCTAAATGCCTTGTTTATAATAAAAAAATGATTTTGACAAGCCATATGATTAAGTAGTGTGGCCCTTCATCTTAGCCATGCTCAAAGTCATAGGGTTTGGGCTTGTTTTTCTTCACTATGTGGAAACCCTCTTTGCAAATGCTTCATCTTATATCTCTATTACTCTATGCAAATTAGAGGGAATTGGGTTGTGTTATCACACAATCTTGCAGCCTAGTGCAAAGCTTTCACAAGGTACAAAATGAGTGGAACATTAAAAGTGTTGCCATTGTCACCTAGGCAACATCTTCCTTCATTTTAGTGAATGATGGATCCAACACAAGGGAAGCTTCTCTAGTAGCCTCTAGGGTTCCTAAGGGAAGACACACTCAAGTCTAAGGTCTCTTGTGTAGCTACCCAATTTACCACCAGTTTATTGTGATATACAAGTCGAAGAATAGGTGGATACTTCAATGTGAATATTCAGATTTAATATGTTCAATTATAGGGTTGTGATTATTGAGTAAAACAAGCCCCCAAAATAGTACAGACCTAAAAATTACCTTAGGCTGTCATAAAACTTGTAATAAATATAAATAAATTGCGGCATAAAATGAGTTCAAACAACAATACAATTCAGCCCCTTAAATAGATTATAATCAAGTGAAATTTAGAGTTGAAACAAGGAATAAAACTAAGGTTTCAAGTAACTTGTTAATTTTGAAAATTTAAAAGCTTGTAACAACCCAAAAAGATCAAGACTTCCAACCCTAAAAAGTTGCAATAAAAACCAGCTAGAGCAAGGTTCCCAAAAAAAAATGATTTTTAGGTTAAAAGAAGTGGGGAAACCCTAGACATCTAGGGGTTTTGATGGCTGAAAATTAAATATAAGCTATTAAAACCCTAGAATTACCCTAAAACCCTAAAACAGAGATAAAATTTGAATTTTAGAATTTATGATTGACTAGATGGGAGAAGATTAAGGCCTACTATTTTATTTTTGGCATATGGGGTCAACTAAGAACTCCCTTGAGAAGATGTAAGTAAATCTAGGGGGATATCTATGGTTGTCCACTACAAACCCTAGAAAATCCACCTAGTGCCTTCACAAATTCCAAAATAGTTCAAGGGAAGATACTCCACTAGTAATCTTCCAAGAGTTATAAAGAAGGGACTTGTTCTAGGATACAAAGAGAGTGCACCACCACCACTAGAGAAATACAACTACACTTAAAATCATCCATAAACAACATCCATAAGATCAAGTGAGACCACTTACTCAAGAAATTAATTCATCTTCAAAACCTTAGCCAAGAGTATCCATGAAATTTGAAAGACAATCCACAAGACACCATCCTCAAGAAGTTGCTCTAGTTATCCATCCATAGAAAATATAGAAGAGAAGAAGTAGACAATTAATGTTCTCCACAAGTTCTAGCAATGATTCACAAATGATAAGTGCTTCTCTATCTATATGAGAGATCTAGCAGCCTTCTCATTAAAATAACAATCTTTTCTTAGCTTAAACCCTAAGAAAATATAAAAATGTATTTCTCTTTACAAGCCTTGGAGATAAAATCAGAATATATAAAATATCCATGATGCAATAGTTGATGAGTCAAAAGACCCCTATTGATGCTCCTAAGATGAAGTAAAATTATCAAAAGGTAAGACATCATCCATAAATGCATGTTCAAAGCTAGACGTGTGGTCTCCAAAAGTGGAGGGCTCACTCAAATAATGTCAAAAGTCATGTGTAGGGGTTCTCAAAGTGAAGCATTCCCTCCAAAGAGCACAACGTTTCATCATCCAAGTGTAAATTCATCTCTAAAAGGTGTAACATCCATGTCATATACATTGTCAAGTGACCCAATGTAGCTAATATAGCCATCAATCCAGGGGCAGGTACAAAAGTCCACTGTGACATAAGAAGTGAGTCATGTCATTAGGTAGATCACATTAAGCATTATCTTCAAACATCACAATAACTCATTGAATTCATACAATTTGCCAAGTTTAGGTATGGGAGGGTTATCATTAGCTCTTATTACATGTGGCAGTACCCAAGAAGAGAAGTATTTCCCAAGAAACCCATCAAGGAGCATGTGTAATGATAGAGGGTATGGTTTGGGGTTTACTTCATGAGTGGTATGCATAGTCATGGAAGGTTATGTAAGATATTCATCCACGTGAGCACCTTTGTCTTGAGGGAACGCTCATGCAATGAGTTGCCCTTTCCTTGGCACAATGTCTTTCCAAATCCCTTTTTTTCCTTTTTCTTTATTCATTTGACCTTTTCTAGCTTTTGACTTTTGTTTTACTTTATTTAGTCTTTTCTTAGGTATGCATTTATTGCATAGGACTTGGGGCGATGGCCTCATAGTGAGGGGGCATTGCTCATGCTTTGTTTCTTTTGTTTTTTGTCATTTATTTTCTTTTCATTTTTATTTTAGCATCTTTGCTCTTTTCCCCTTTTTTTTATTAAGTTGCATCAACCTCGAGCATTCAAGCTCTTTTTTCTCATGGGATTATGAAGCATGAACCTATATGTGTGATATATGACCACCAACCCAAAAGTGGGGACAATGGAAATCGAGAAAGATGGAGAATGTTATGTGTGGATTGGGATATGGACATGATACCCCTCTTAAAGGCCCCCCTGTAGTACAACTCTACCCGACAACACTTATCTAGGAGATGATGATGATCAATGAGGTGAAACAAGGGAAAAGGCACAAATTTAGAGTATCATGGTCCATTATTTGACTCAAGCAATGGTCAGTACTTCCATGACAAATACATAAGGCATTAACACTTAATATGAAGCAATGAAACAAGGTATTGTGTGTATGTCAAGCATCATAGTCATCAAATGAGAGTGAACTAAGAAAAATTTGGGAAGCATCATCGGTCAATTCTCTGTGGAGAACCCTGGATCTTGTCAATGGAATTGTTTTCTGTGATATGGAATATCCTCTACTTACCTCTAGATGTGAGGGTGTAATAGGGTTTGATCCATTAGACAATATTTTCCCTTGCTTGAAGCCATATATGTCATGGTAGTCGAGGCACTTTGCTACTTTCTTGATTCCATAGTCAATATGGAACACATTCAAGGGATTCCTCTTCTTGACCTTGAGGCGGGGAAATGAATCAATGGACATTTTGATTTGCAAATGATTCTTTCTTGACTAGCTGAAAAGACCACAATCCTACAACTATACCATGGATGGTCTCGACATTTTTTGTGTTGCTTCTAGGTCGAGTATTCAATAGGTCGAGATTTAATGCTACACACAAAACCAATGGCCAATGCCAAAGTTGTTAGCCTCCCAAAACTAGACTTGGAACCAACCTGGATAGTTTTTCAAGTTCCTTGGTATTCCCTTTGCTATCCAAGCTTCTCCTTAGGAGCCTTGGGAGGTAGAAGTGTAAATAATTGAGAAGGTAGATAAATAAATAATCAAGCCCTTTACGCTAGCAGCGAAATTACATATTTGCACCAAAGTGCTAGCAACCAAATTCCATATTTGCGCCAAAGTGTTGGAAGCTACTCATGTATATTACTCTTCTTGTTAAGTTTTGTCAAAGACAACTTATGGACGCCTTGAGAAATCCCTATGCAACTTTCTGTGGGCCAAGTCTAACAAGAAAATAGATTTTCATCGAGCTATTTGGGAGATTTATTGTACCCCACAAGAATTTAGGGCCATGGGTATCATCAAAACTAGGGTGCAAGCCAAGGACTATGCACCAAATGAGTGATTTGGTCTATGGAAGGAAAGGAAGCTCAGAAAGTCCTACTCAGGCATCGCATTTGGAAAGGGCTATCATTAGGAAAAATAATTTGGCAAGGCATTTCATTTCAGAGTATTCTTCTAAACCCCTAAGGGTTAAACCCATCGATGCCTTTGTTATGCACAATAACTAGAAAGCTTGAGAAACACTCAAACCCTTCCTAACCTGAAAAGAGTCCTCCCTATGGCATGTCTTTTACTAGAGCACTATCTATAGTGGTTTTCATCGATTCTATTTGAAGAAAAGCTATTGGCCAAATCTTCATAGTTCATAGCCTTGAAGTTGTTTCAACAAGGAATTCATTGGGGTAATGATTTATCTAGCAGCCTATTGAGGAATTGGATTCCTTCGGGTGATCTTACGAGGAAGTTTTTGTTCGCTTACATTGACAAGGTTGTTGTAGAACACATCCAGGAGCTCATCCTTGATGCCTTGGTGTTAAATTTTGGCCTTCCAACACCTCATGCCTAGTAACAATACTGGAAATGGGGTAAGGCCATAACATTCTTCAACAACCAATGCATACGAGCTTGTCCCACAGATGTATTGGAAATGATACCTGTTATCGCACGGTTTGTAGGAAAGATTGAAAAGCTTGAGTCAAGGGCAAGACCGGCGTAACAGGAGCTTCCCCACCCAATGTCACCTCAATGGGGAGCTCTTTCTATTCAGGAGGGCAAATCCAAGGGAGACGTCCCTAATGTCAATCTGGATAAAGGAAGGTCAAAGGA
>JASDQU010370592.1:0-11563 GCA_032191745.1 Picea mariana | reverse complement strand
AAGACAAGATGTACCCGGGTGGTCCTCCTAATGGCCAGACTAGGGGAATGGGATAGATGAGCGGGTTTTAAGATGGAAAAGTGAAAGCATGAAGGGAGCGGACGATGATCCTTCAAACCCCCTTTGGTGGCTAACCAAAACCCATGAATACCAACTTACTAGGCTACCCAATCAACCACCCCAACAATGGTCAAGTGGATTAGTGTAAGATCCAAGCAGTCATCCAAAGTGAAAGAGATATAATGCATACATAAGAAGGTTGTAATGATCAAATATGACACATACCATGATACTTCAGACCAATTACCTCATGGAGCAAGAGCCCTCTTTGATACAAAACCAAACCGGTAGTGATGGAGGCTGGTACTGCTGGCAGTACAAATCTGGCTGAGAAGAAAAGAAGGGTCCTCCAGGACCATGCTCAGGTCATTCCTGCTCTCGGTACTCCATGTCTAGGACCATGTGGGCCTCGAGACATGATCTCCTAGTTATCCCTGGATATCGGGGATAACAATACCTTGGGAAGGATGTAGAGCTAAGCAAATTGTTTCTGCTCCAAGAATAGAAGACTATGCAGGTTGTAAGCGATGTGAATCCACTTGTCCAACATATTTCTTTAGTGTACGTGTTTATTTATGGCATGATACAACGTGGAGTATGGGTCTAGCTTACTGATCAATACGCACAATAAAAAAGGTTAAATCCATCTCATATTTTTTCATTCTTTTTTTTCTCCACTGATAAAAACCCATACTTGATCCAAGATCTCAAGTATGGGTTTTTATAGAGAGATGGAAAGAATCTTCTATAATAAGTGAATTAACTTGGCTCGATCAACAATATTTGTTAGTTTTCCCATATCTACATGTTCCTTAATCCCATTATTTGTCCACCCATAGAGGGAGGGAATGAGCTAATTCAATGGTATACTCTAGGTAAGAACTCATTTTCATTACCTATACATTTCGTCTATTACCATTTCCAATTCAATAATTCATCGATCCAATTGAAAGAAGAAAGAGTCTAACTAGATAGATCTTATTGATTTTCATTGGAGATTGGGAATTGGCGGACTTTCCGTTGGACCTATTTGACGGGATTTTTTACCACTTTTGTTATTTCAGTTGCTTGGCCAGTTACTTAAAATATTCAATCGTTACATTTACTGATGTTATGCAATGTACAGTGGCCAATTAGGATCATTTGCTTCTCGAGATATTCTACTTTTCTTTCCTATGCGGGAGATGGAATCGATTTTCGTTCACCCACTTCTATCTGTACGGGGAGAGGGAAATACGTTTATATTTGGACACAAAGTTCATTTCGTACACTACGAGTGATTCTATATTTCCCCTAATCAGAGCTTTAAGTATGGGTCTCTAGGGATCCGATAGACCAACATTAGGTTCAGGAATATTGGATAAGAAATAATATTTTGTAATACTAGAAATAGTATTCTATTTAGGGTTCTTCATCACTTATGCAATCAAATCGCCATTTTTTCCTTACATACTTGGTTACCTGATACTCATGGGAAAGCACATTATAGTACATGTATGCTTTAGTAGCTGGAGTTCCATTGAAAATGGGAGGATATGGGTTAATCCAAACATGGAATTGCTACCTCATGCTCATTTTATATTTATTTTCGTTTTGGTTGGTAATGATAAGAGAGGTTGAAATCATCTATGCATCTCCAATTTCTCTGGGTCAACAGAATTGGAAAAGGAGGATAGTCTTTAGTATCTCATATGGGTTTTGTAATTATTGGTTCCATGGCAGATACAAGTCTCAATGGATCCATTTTCAAATGATATTTCATTAATCAATTGGTGCATCATTTTCATTCTTAGTGGGAACAAGTGACGATAGGATATACTCTTCTTATTGATGAAAAAAATGGTAGGGTTATACTAATACCTAAAATACTATGTCCAGTATTTTTTCAATGGCTTCTTTTGTGTTTCCAGAAATCAGTGGTTTTATGGTAGAATCTATGATATTTTCTTCTTGAGAAAAATGATTGTTTATAAATATTATTCGACCTTTCAAATCGAATCATTGGTATGACAGTAGCGGAAATTGTAATGATATTCACTCCCATCCACTTGTTGTCTATGTTACGTTGAATATTCTTTATAAGTTGAAAATGTGACGAACCCTTATTTAACAGATTATGGACCAAGATATATTTTTATCATGATCTGTCTCTTTCTACCCATAATAGGTATTGGTGCTTATCCCGGTCCAGATCTCTTTCTATCAGATGATGGGACAGAAGTTAGCTCATCTCGATCCTTCCATCCATGAAATGAATGGCAAAAAATTATTTTTGTACTTTCCAAATAGATTGTTATCTTATAATCTAATTAATAGGATCCAATTCTCTTTTGAGAAATGAATGGAATGGAGGGAATAAAAAATTCAATTCTCTTTTATTTTGAGAAAATATGGTTCAAGTTATTTCAAGTAGTGATTCCATCATTCTATAATCAATCTTTGGAATAACTTGGACCAGTTATTGATGTCACTTATCAATTACATAAAGGAGCTGGATTGAATCTATCCTTCCTTTTTCCTCCGGGAATTCTTTCCATTTATGGTTCCAACCATCCATAGTTGTGTAACCCTATTCCTAATAGATCCACCCCCAAATAGTGGATCCAAACTATAGAAAATCCTAAGGAAGCCACAATTGTTGGTTCCTCACCCTGCCAACCCTTATTCATTCTAATATGCAGATAGATTGTGAATATGGTCCAAGTAATTAATGCCCAAGTCACTTTTGGATCCCATCTCCAATAAGATCCTCATGCTTCATTGGCCCATATTGCTCCAGAAAGAGTAACTATGGTTGAAAGAGAAAAAGTAGGACCAATCGCACGATAACTCCAATGATCTAATTGTTTAATCAATTGACATTTACAATAATTCGTTGATGAAAAATCAAAAGTGTATTGCAAATCACTTTTTTGTTTTTCATGTGAATAAAAATTTTCATTGGGAAGAATGGCTCAGGAAAATAAATTGTCCATCGCACCAAAAATAACCTGTCTATTTACCCTGGACATAATCACTAGAAGGGCTATTGATGCTAGGGATCCACATAAAATGGTTTCATAGTTGAACAATATCATACTTACATGCACCATTGACCAATGAGATTGTAGAGCAGGTACTAACATTCTGGATCGTTGCATTTCCTCCAGAAGACCTAAAGTAGCAAAACCATGAGTTAACATATCACTTGGCGTGGTGATTGCACCTAACCACCGATCATTTCGGTTTTGTACTTCTAGAACTATATGGAGCACAGATGAACTCCAGGAAAGGGATATGAATGATTCATACAAATTACTCAACGATAAATGTCTCGAATAAAGCCAACGAGTAATCAATAATCTTGTTGTACAAAGAAAAGTAACTATCATGCCCTTTCCTCCCGAATTACTTAGTCCTTCAATTCGATAAACTAAGGTTCCCCAATAAATGAGAATGACAATCAAAATGAGAGAAAAAAATATGTGAACCAATATATGTTCTAAAGTTATGAATATTGTAATAAAACCCATTTATTCATTGTATTGCCGAATGAGATCTATGATGGAAAGATAGGATTGATCTATCACAATGGAAATAGATTGAACAAATATTGCTACGTAGGAAGAAGTGATTGATGAGATCTTCCTGGAAAAATGTTGTCACTCGGATTTGAACCGACATGCTCTCGCACTGCTTCCTAAGAGCAGTGTGTCTACCGATTTTACCATGGCGGCTTCGGGCATTGACATTTAAATCAATTTTATGTTGGTTGATAGTTATAGCAGAGAATGGCGCAAGTTGGTAGCGTTCCATCTTTGGGTGATGGGGGTCGTGGGTTTAGATCCCGCTGCTCTGAAAGAGAATGGGGAAAAAGTCACATGCGTTATTGGACAAAGAATATCTGTGAATTTTCGCTCATGATGGGAAGAATCAGAGCAGCTAGATTCCAAACATTAAAGAGAGATACATGGTTATATCATCACTTTCCAATCTGGATGATTTGATCATATACATATCTAGAACGAAACTATGTTTCTGAGATCTCACGTATGATTTTTTTTATTTTTTTTTAAGTAAAAAGCAGATCCTATTATATTGATACTTCAAAATTACACCATGACATGGAGGTGCCAGCTATCTCGCCTGTGAAGGAAACCGAGACATCTAGCCAGTGCAAACTAGCATGCAAACTCAAAACATTGTTTTGCCACCCTGCCCGAAGGAAACCAGGGTGCATGGCCAGTTTCAACAGTAGTCTGATAATGCCTATGCTATCTCTACCATGGCTATGAGCTAGAAGAGCTACAACTCTGATAAATATTAAAAAAAGAGAAAGAGTTTTGAGCAATGTTGAATAGGAGAACCTATTAACCGGTGTCCTCGCGGTCGTCCTTCTCCTTGTCATGTCTTACAGGAATGGCATAAAGCTGAGCGCAGGTGGGGCATTGTCGTCGTGGGGTGGCGCTAGAGTAGGCGACGTACAACATGTCCAGGCGTTGGTTTATGCGGACGGCTCTGAAGATTTGGTCATCCACCATGCTGCGGACCTCGAAAATCAGGTTCAGGTGCTCTGGGTGAAGAAGTGGTGGCGGGGGTGGCAACTTTTGCTCATCGTCCTCCTCCTGGTGTGCTTGTTGCTTTCGCTGCGGCTTCAATTCATTAGGAGCCTTGCAGGTGTTCTCCTCGTTGCCTTCCGACAACTCTTCCTCTACCAGACAGGTGGCAAATTCCTCAATGGGAGTGTCGCTGGGACCGTGTGCTGCTCGCGGGTGGGGAGGCAGTGCGTCTGCTCCAAAACACGCAGGGGGGTTCCAATTGTCCAGAACCATGAACATGCGACTTTCAGAAAAATCGTGGGGGAGTTCCTCCGAAGGAATTTCCTCAACATACTTTCTGGGGGGCGAATCTATTTCTTTGGACTCCCTGGGTCTCTTTCGCTTGGCTAAAACCAGAGCTCGCTCAAACTTCTTATGCCTTTTCCGTCATGAGTCGACTGCGTACCACCCTGCGCCTTGGCAAGGCCTCCCCCTTACTCGTGGCATGGTTAGAACAAGGACGAGAGCCAGAACTTCCCTTGCGTTGTTGTTCTCGCTCGGCTTTGTAACCTTCCAATGCATCCCAAAGCCACCGAGAAAGCTGATAAGGGAGAAAATGGTGGCTGTAGCCATTAAGGCCGCGGTCTTAATGCTCTGTCTGGCCGGTCTGCTCGTGCGAGTGAGAGGTCTCATCAAAAGGTGGAGGCCGACTGAATTGATGCCCCTCATAACTAGCGGGGATATGAGGGCGGTTGGCCACCATTAATGGCCCCTCCTGGCGCTACTCCACGTGCCCACCCTGCTCCGCATGGCACCCCATCCGGGGGATCTCACGTATGATTATTATCCAATATCATTTTGGACTTTTCAATTTTAGGGGAGACATCCAAATATATTGATAGCTTGCAATAATATTACATACGATCTCATATTACCATATACAGACTGTTAATTAATGAATTGATCCTATTTTGAGCTACTAAGATGTAGAAAGGGGTTTAATCAATAAGATAAAAAGTTTCACTAGATTACACATCTGTATTTTGGTCAGCTCATGTATTTCTGCCATAATGGTTTAGGCATTACACATTATAAATGGTAGAGATACGAAGAAAGATTATTACTTTGAGTTCCCCTAAAGGATTGAGCACTCACTCTTCTATCCAACAATAAAGGAGGGAAAGAATGGGTTCAGACCCAATAAGGAGATGAATCATTGGGAGGAGAAGAAGCAGAAGAAGGATGAATCGAGATGTCTGAAACTATGAACTAGTAATTATTCACCATAGAGAAAAATCCTGCATCTATTACGAAATGCATGAGTGATTCCATAATGAAATAATATCATTCTCATGCATGATTTTGTAGGCTCTGTGCCATTATTTATAAGAAATAAGAAATCTTTTTGATCCTAGTTTCGGATCAGAATGGATGGATTGGGATGTTGATAAGGTTGAGCTACCAGAAATATAGCATAGTGCCAATGCTGAAGTTCATTCAGGATCCTGACAAAAAATGATGAACTCTAATCCTTTTCCAATGGGAAGGCAGAATGGATAGAGGAATAGTGGAGAAATTCCCCATTTCTCCAGATTGGCCGAAGGAAAGTACTGTAGTGGAACTAAATAATGATTGTGTCCCTTTCGTACGACCACCCTTGGGAGTACCCAAAGAAAATGATTTCTTTCACATCATCGTTCTCCAGGGTCCTGGAGGGTGGTGTTGTTTATTCGCTTGTGTTGTGCTACGGATCATCCAAATCAATTGATGTCAATTTTGAGTCAAATGATCTAGAGGAATCATCATTGACTATGCAATAAAAAAAATTCAAATGACCGATGGAGATAGACTTAGCTAAAGAAAAAGATTTTATTGTGGCCCTGTTGTTGTCCTTATACACACCTACAATCATGGAGAAGTCTCCAACCCACTTGGTGTGTCCTTGGAGGCACAAGCCTAAGTCCAAACCCATTGTCACCTCGATTTGGACTTCTTTCATCTAGGCTCACTCCTAGGGAATCCAAGGGGGGTAGACGCTACTTAACTAAGTTAAGTTGATTAAGTGTTCTAGGAGTTAATTTTAAATCTTGACATAGGGAGACTTAACCTAAATGACAATCAACAGTGCAATGCAAACATTTAATGACAAACAAACTTCTTTACCTACAAACTCAACTAAGACTAGTGTTTAAAGATGGGAATATGGAGTCAATAAGATTATACAACAAATATACAATTAAATGAACTAATCACAATGAATAAAGAATATAATTTTACACTTAAGATAATTATTGAATGAAATGAAATAGATATACAATGAACTAAACAAATTAAGTGATTATACACATATACAAGAGAATTAAACCAATATACAATGAATGATTATATCATGCGATATTCACAAATGAAAAATAACTTAAAAACTTGGAAAGCAAATTGCCTAAAGAGAGAGAGTGTGCAACTTTAGATGAGATTGCTTAGAAAGTAAATTTACACAACTTAATTAAGAGATAACTGAAAATGAAAGCGCATAAGTTGTGAAAGTGTTGTAGTTTGATTTTAGAAGAATTTTAAATTCTCTCTTTGGTTAGGGGGATTAAGGTTTGAAGATATAAGCCTAGACTATGTGTTTACCCCCAACTCTTACCACTTTGACCAAAAGAATTGTTGGGTGCTCAATGAGGAGGACAAGCAAGGTCCTCCCCTAGCTCCACTGGTCAATCTAGAATGCTTGGGTGCTCAAGAAGGGAGGACACTTAGTGTCGTGAAGTCGGCCCCGACTTACACACCCTGTAGCTTCCAGAAATCACCATTTGTGGTGAAAATTGTATCAGTTTGGGTGCCTAGTTACTAGATATGGTTACTTTCCAAATTAAAAAGTTACAAAGATATTAATAAGTTATACAAATTGTACAAGCCTTACGATATTGCATGCATTGTCTAGGCCAAATCACTTTGCAAAGTGTAGACAAAATAAATCAAGCAAAATAAAATGACTTGAAAGTAAAAAGATTGCACCTAACCACACAACCTTTCCTTAAGGTCAAGTGGGGAAAAAAGAAAGAAGCAAAACAAAAAACTAAACTATCATAGCCTTACGATTTTGCATGAATTGACAAATCCAAATCACTTTGCAAGGTGTAGGCAATTAAATTATTTGCAAAACATAAAATTAAATTTTAGAGAATAAGGTGAGCCCAAGAGACTCTCTTGGGCTGCTTACAATGTTTGAAAGAGATAGAGAAGAAGAAGGTTTTGAAACTCCAACTTGGGATGCTCTTTTGGAGTGCTTTGAAACCCAAAATGGGCAGCACCTCCCCTTGTTTTGGCGAGAACGTGCAAAAAACAACAAGTTAATGCTCGTTGGAAATGCTGCCAAAACACTTGAAAATATTTAGAATTTTATGTTCGTACAAAACAGAAATGCATATGTAAAAATCTGAATAGAAAAGTATATTTTTAAAACATATTTCATAACAAAAAATGTTTCAAATCAATACGGAATGATGAAGAAAAAGAACATTAATTTTTGGAGGCCTATGTAGGCTAGAAAAGTAAATTTTCAGATCTGAAAGCTATGTGTTCCAACACTTTGGTGACCTGCAAATGGTGTCAAACTTGCTACAAAACCAATCAAGAGGTGAGTAGATCTAATAAACAAGTAAAATACTTTACTAGTTCTATTAAAAATGCCTCACTAAAACAAATAGAAATATTTCTACTTATTTTACCAAACAAAATACTTTGCTTTAGATCTCTTAATCTAGGTTAAGTAAACAAGAAAAATATTAGAAAAATAGCAATATCACCTCAATAAAATTATGTATAACATCAAGAAGACTCTCAATGACAAGATGGTTTTCCTCCAAAGCTTCATTTATTCAAAGAAATTTGCATGCAAATACTTGCAGCAAAACTCACAAGAAGAAATGGGAAAGACATAGAGAGAGGAGTGGGAGAGATTTGGGCATAGTGGAGTTTCTTTGAGAATAAATGTCAAATGAGGGGGGGGTTGAGCATTGTTTTTTACTTGGGATAGAAAATATAGCCTTCTTGGATTAGTTACAAATGTCACACATCCAAGAGAAATAGACAAAGTCAAGAAAGATACATTTTTAGGGTTTTGGTAGTGATTAGGGTTTGAGGGGTGAGGGGGAAATGGGGAAAACACATTTTCTTATGGTCAAACATGAGGTTAGACACCAAGGGGGGTTATGAAATTAGGGTTTAGGTGGCTTTTTCACTTAATTTTTTTATTTCCCATGTGTCAATTAGCAAAGGGGGCACATTGTTACTGGGGAACACCACTTTAAGTTGTTGGTTAAGCACGGGGGGCGGTATTTAAGTTGAAATTTGTTTTTCCAAATTAGTAAAAAGGTTAGGAAACCGTTCCCACTCTCTCTCATGTCTTTAATCTCTTTTTACAAATTTTGGCATTTGTACTTAGTCAAATTAAAACAATTAATTGTTGACTCTAGACTGACTTTGACTCCTCATGGACAAAAACCTAGAAAAACTTGTTCAAATGAGATGAAACTTGGTCTAAGGGTGTAGGGGGTCAAATGCCATTTTTTTTTAGTAATCATACCCCTACCAAAATCCCTAGGAACAAATTTTTACATTTTTACATCAAATTTAATTAAAATTACCATTAAATGGGTAATTTTAATAAATTAAAAAAAACTATTAAAACTCGACAGAATTCCGCAAGACTCTAGAGGATGTCTATCATGGTCATTTACAATATTCCTATACCCTATTCACCCATTGGGCTCAATCATTAGAAAGTCTTTCACCACTTTGGAGGATTATTGTGAGTGAAAAACTCAAGGGTAATTAAAAATTACGTGAGGAGAAAAAATACTCGATGAAAGGACTTCCCTAATGACAAATTCCTAGGAAACTGACTAAAATATGACTCATGTTGACTCATTACATTACTATCCCATGCATGGGAGCGGACATTCTGATTACAAACAGACGTGTCGGGGGCAAAAATTGTCTTGTAGAACCATAAGTCTTCAAAAAAAGTTGTACCCCAAGGTACATAGCTTCATGGTACATGGAGTTGACCCTTAATCGAAATAGGTGGTCAACATATGGCTTCACATGGGGACGTGTGTTCGATCTTTTTGAAGGAGAGCATGCGAGAACTTCAGAATCTACAAAACCGATTGCTCACCAATATCCAACATAAATACATGTATAAAAAAGAAAATCAACAAATGAAATGCTAGTGACAATAATTACATAAATAAAATGACTATAGACAATAATCACAAAAATGGCTATACAATGAAATACATTCATCAAATGAAATAATACAAAACTGAAATAAAAGGAGAAAGGTTATAAATACGTTACAAAGGGTGCCCCTTTGGACACCAAGTGGCCAACATTTGAAAAATAGCTTAAGGATCCACCATTTGAATGGATAAGATGAAATGAATTAGGACCATACATGAAATGTATGGAATGATACCCCAGATGTCTGAAACATCCTTTTCCGGGATGACTTGTTGAAGATATCTTTCCAAGTTTTATCAACTTGGAGTTTCTTGTGAGAATGAACCACCCAAAAATCATGCATCTTCCTCTATTCAACCAAACATTGAAGTTTGAAAATCCTTGTGAAATTTTAATACCTTGCCATATATGACTGTCATGGTGGAAGGCCAACCACTATTCATAATGATATGAAATTGATAAACTAAAGTTGCCTTCCATTCTCCCATTATCCTGTATTGAGTCATATGTTGGTTGAGAGGTTGGAAATGAAAATGTCAAAGGAGCCACTTCAATGTTTTGATCAAGGTTGTCAAATATCTTCTTTGAAGAGATTGGTTCTTCGGGAGGAGGGTGGGGATTTGAATCATCTAGATATTCAACAACTTCAAACTCAAATTCCTTTACCTCCTCTAGATCAGTTATTGGCTCATCTATGGGCTCTGTTGTTCCAGAGTTTGTGTTTTAAGGCTGTAAAACACACCGTCTAGGCATCCAAAATGATAATGCTTTTAAAACAAAGAACCAAAGAAAATTAGATCAGAGTCAGTTTCTCAACTGTCTCTGTCTTTCTTCTCTTTGTTCCTGGATGGTTATATCACGTTCAATTGCTGCCCACGATCGTTCTAACTCGGTTCTATTTGTTGCAGTTTGTAAGATAGTGTTAAATAGGTTCAATGCTATGCTGGTTTGATCTTGTAAACCGGGTTCTACGTTTGGTTGCCTCCCGTTAGGGACTGTCATGGGTGATTAATTTTATATTTTTATAAAGAGGATTTTTATAAGTTTGTTACTTCAGACATTCGGGTAAGATGTTGATAAAACAACTTTAAAACCTAAAACAAAAAATGAAGACACAAGTAAGGTCGTTTCCTGGTTCAGTGACAATTATGAAATTGTAAAACAATGAAACATAACACAGAGAAATATAAGGCTTTAATCTAGAAATAATCTTATATTTCAATCACAATAAAGAAAGGGACGCGGGTTTTCTAACAAAAGAAAATATTAAGGAACAGAATGATTACAGGTCTTAAAATTATTGAAACAATTCCAGAGGAAAAACTGTAGCACATTCAACATCCAAACCAACCTGATACTATAAACAATGATTGCATATAATCCAAATTGATTCACTTGCTAGAAATGCACATTAAGAAGAAAATTCAACAAATGAAACTAAAGAGGGATAGAAACATAGTCACTGAATGGCAAGATTCAGAATCTTGTTGTGAATGATATTCTGATAAACTTTAAAGTTGATCGTACAAGATTGTCCTTTTCCAAAATTTCTGAAGCCTCATTTCAGCCTCGAGAAATTATATTTATACATTTCTGTCCAAAATTTCCGTTGGTAACTAACCAACTCCCTAATCTTTCGGTTGCAAAAAACTATTGTGAACCGTTTATAGTTTATTACAAAATATTAAAAATAGAAATATTTGCAAAGTCTCAACTCCGAGTTGAAAAGCTTTCTTTAT
>JASDQU010370591.1:112435-122602 GCA_032191745.1 Picea mariana | reverse complement strand
AGGTATGCACCATAAGTAATTCATCATGTTCTCTCTCTTCCCATCAAGTTATAGATGATTATTTTATCGAATTTGAGAATCATACTAGAGGTATTGGTTCTAAGTTGCTAACCAAGATGGACTTTGATGGAAAGGGACTTCACATCAATGGCCAAGGAATGAATAATCCCATAAAATTCGAGGAAATACCTCATTATGTAAGTTTTATATATGGAAAAGGAGAAGTTAGAGAATGATCCAAGACAATTGAGGAAACACAATATTCAAGAGAAGAGCCAAAGGCACTATATCTACATAAAAAACCCATGTAAAGAGATGGAACACCACTCCATGATGGTGAGAGTTTGTGCAAGTTAGAATGAAGAAAGGTATAGCCTTTAAATCATAAGAAACACGTCAAGAAAGAATGGGAATATTCTCAAAAGAGATATGCCCATCCCAAAGGAGGAGGTAAATTTTTTTCCCCTAATTAGACTTGCACAAAGGAAAACCCTAAAAGGTATGACAAACATGAGTACTCCAATGTTTTCTTAAATTATGATAATAATGGTCATGTGAAACAAAATGTTTGGGATTCATATCCTTTTAATTTTTGTGGATTAGATAAACATTGTGTGGCCATGTGTTGGAAGAGAAATTCCATACAGAGGAAGATCGTGTCCTTCAGGAAGGCAGAAAGAGGTAAAGACCACTCTCCAAGTGAAAATGTGGAGAATGGAAAGAAGGGCTTGCTATCCAAGAAAATGGGAAATAATTATTTCACTCACTCTAATATGAGTGGTCATTGGGTTGAAAAGTGTTGGAAACTTCATCAACTTTGTCCAAATCATTGCAAGAAAGTTGTTCAACCACACACAAAGGAAGAGGTAGCACATAAATAAGTTGTTCAAGAACCAACAGTCCAAGAGGAATCTCTTCAAGAATCCCACCTATCCAAGGAACATCCCATCAGGAGGGAGCAACCCAAAGAGTATCATACATTAGAATGAATGAGTAAGAAATAGATAGAAAATTTCAAATATAAGTTTTTCATGCTTATATAGCACCTCCAAATAATTTTTCATGTTTCCATTATTGAAAAATATTGAAAGAAATTAACCTCATTTGTATGATCAAGTGTGGAGTTATATCACTCATTGGTTTTGAAATATGGAGCATCCATTTAATATGAATATCACATCATGAGAAACTCGATGCAAGGGGTTGTAATCAATGTAATGATGGAGGACCCATGATGGTCAAGAATCACTTATATCTCTTTGCAATAAATCGCTTACATGAGTTCATTGTGAGAAGATTAGGAAGCCTACTAAGAGGATTTATTGATGGGTTCCATCAGTAAGAAGAGAGAAGAATGTTTAGATGCCAAGTAACTTCTTTTAAATATGTTGTTTGTAAGTAATATTTGCTCAAACATTGAATCCACCCTAGTGAGGATGAATGAGTACCATCACATAGTAGGGGTTGACACATCTGATTATGATTCCTGAGTGAGGGACTAGTTCCAAAGAGGAATGGAAGGGTGATCAAATTACTGTATCATAACATCCATCTCACCATGATCAATTCTACAAGTTCCACTTAATGGATTAAGAACATGTTGATTAAGGTTGGTTTTCATTTATGTCAACACTTGAAGAAAGTCTGGTAGCGAATTTCGGTAGCAAAAAGGTTTGGGTAATGGACCCAAGGTTGTTTCATGTATAATGGTATGATATTTAATATATTTTAAGGTCATACTATTCTATATTGACAGTACATGTCATGTCATTTCTGGTGGTATGTGGACCGTCACATAACTCCTCACGGTTTGATAGTTATGGTCTTACGAAGTTGGAAGACCCTCATATGTTGGCTTGAAGCCCCAAAAGGTCAAAGAAGTCAAAGGAATTACAGAGAAAAAATTATTATTTAAATGATAAAGTAAAGTGACAAAATCAAGAAGGATTATTTAAATAATAAAGTGAAGTCACAAAATCAAAGAAGATTATTTAAATGATAAAGTGAGGTGACAAAGTCAAGGGGGAATATTTAAATAATAAGGTAATGGAGAACTTTCTAATTATGGAAACTAGTTAACCCTAAAAATCAGGAAAATAGGTTAAGTGACCTATAAATGGGTTAAGTGACCTAGAAATAGTTTAAGTGATCTAGAAATGGGTTAAGTGACCTAGAACATGGAGAGTATAAATAAGAGGCAAGGCTCTCTCAATGTACATTAAACATGAGAATATTCAATACCTATAGCTTAATGAGGTAACCAAAGGATATCTAAGCCTAATTTCAGAGGGAAGGTGAAGAAAAGAAGGACGAAATTCAAGGGAGGATAAATTCTTTTGATGATGCTTTCTAAGGTATGTTATTTACAGGTCATCTCACCATTTTTGCAGTAACATTGTTTCTAGAATGATTCAGACCATGAAATTGATAGGACATTGAAGAAACCTATCCAATTATTTGTGGTAAAAAATTCAGCTTGTGGGTCGTTGTAGTTTTTGATTTACACTCCGTGAAAAATAGGGTTTGTGGCTAGTCTTAAAACTAGTCTAAAATAGGTGTTTCGGGTAAAAACGTCAAAACTTATTCATAATAGATCCAAATTCAGTAAGACCAAATGTTTTGGTTAGAGTAGAGTCTGTTTTATGCTATGTAACATTTTTAGATCCATTCAACAAATATTCCATGCAAGGCATGCTCTACAAGGTCGCTCTCTAGAATAATACATAATTCAACAATGTATGCCATTTTTTCTATAACTCCTTTTCTGAGAGGTTCCAAGTAGTGACACCTGGAGGAATTGCATAAAAAAATAAGAAGAATGTTGTATATTATTTTCAGATCTTTATTCATTACAGGTACATAGTTATGATTATTTGATGTTAGGGTTGTTGACTAATCCCAAACTAGTCATGTGAGACTAAAGAAAAGTTTGATGAAAATGCTAGTCTCTTGTTGTGAAAGTTAAGGAAGGTTTGCAGGTATGTGATCATATAGACCGGGTCTATTACAGAGTTACAAATCATATTTGGATGATGAAATTAATGTGGGCTTTTGGTTAAGGTACATGTTGGGTACATGGTTGAGACAAGTAGTTGACGAGTTGGCACATACATGAGGTGTATAGTTGATGATGTTGGTACATATTGATGAGTCATAGTTGATGAGAAGTTGACACATGATTGATACATACTAGGTACATGGTTTGATGCACTTGTTTATGGTACAGTTTGATTACATATTGTTTGGTACAGGCTGGTGCATGGTTGATGCACTTGTTTATGGTACAAGTTGATTATAGGTTGAGGTACAGGTTGATGCATGGTTGATGCATGATTCAGGTTTATTGGTACGACGTTATAGCAGTATATCCCATAGTGATAGTGTGATAGTGGTTCCATCATTATACTTCTACTTTAGGGCGGTTGGACAGGGAAAGGACAGGTGGTTGTAGCCACCTTCTTGTTGTAGACGGAGAACATAGGGGGTTGTATCCTCCTTCTGGTTGTAGCCAGAGAATAGGGGAGTTGGAGCTTCCTTCAGGTTGTAGCCTTAGAATCAAGGGGGTTGGAGCCTCCTTCCAGTTGCAGCTAGAAAACAAAAAAAGTTGGTGCTTCCAATGAATGTAATTCTTCAAGACATATAAGAAAAAACATTCCATGGTTTTCTCCCGCTTTGGGTTTCCACATGAAACACTAGTGTAATTTGTATGTGTATGATTGTTCATTTGTTCATTGCTTATTTACTCTGCAGTTATTGGATGATAATGCTACATTGATATAACACTTGGATTATATGGTTAAAAAGGATTAAATTTCTCTATTACTGATTCAACCCCCCCTCTTAGTAATCCAATAATTGGTATTAGACTAGGTTCCTTCATAAATCAGTTTAACCACTAAAAGGTAGATCATGGATAGAAACAACTTGTATAAAAATGGAATACCACAGTTCAATGGACATAAGTATTCATTTTGGAGCATAAGGATGAAAACATATATACATGAACATGGATTTGAAATTTGGCAATCAATTGTAGATGGATACACAGCACTAGCAGTTCCTCCAACAAATGACAAAGTAGTGAAACTCGGTCAGAATAATTCCAAAGCCAAAAATGCACTTCTGAATGGTCTTAGTGAAACAATATTCACTAAAGTTGCACATTGTAAATCCACTAAAGATATTTGGGACAAAATTCAAAATATTTATGAAGGAGATTCAAAAGTCAAAGAAGCAAAGCTTCAAACTTATATAGGTCAGTTCAAACAACTTAAGATGAAGGAATATGAGAATATTGCAGCTTATGTTTTACGAGTTGATGAAACAGTAAATGTAATCATAGGATTGGGAGAAGAAATCAAAGAATCTGTAATTGCTCAAAAAGTACTAAGATCTCTTCCTATGAGATTTGACCCTAAGATCTCAGCACTAGAAGAAAGATCAGATATAAACTTAACAAGCATGGATGAATTACATGAAATATTCACATCATATGAAATGATAACTAAACAAGAACATCCAGATATAAAAGAAGTAGCCTTCAAAGAATCCAAAAGGTCAAAGAAAAAGGGAAGGAAAAAACAAGAACATAGCAACAACAATGACGTCTCGAAATATGATGAAGAAGTGGCCAACTTTGTCAAAAGACTAAACAATGGAACCGACGGTAGGTATAGAGGCAAGATTCCTATAATTTGTTTTAATTGTGATGGTATTGGTCATTTTTCTAACAAATTTCCTTATAATAAAAGGAGAAATGATGAAGGTTACTCAAAAGGAAAACCAACATATAAAGGCAAAAGAACCACAAAGAAAGTTTTCAAGAAAAGCTTATGCACCAAAGAATACATCTCATCATTAGATGAAGATGACGTTAGTGACAGTGAGACAAAACTAGTTATGTTTGTGGTAGTAGAAGATGAAGAAGAATAATATAAAGAAGATGAAGAAGAATATCAAGAATTCGAAGAAGAAATTGAAGAGACAGAAGTTGACTACCGAGAGGAATTAATGCGTGCCATAGAAGTTATCATAGGAGAAAAGAAGAAAAACAAGAAACTACAATCAAAACTAGACAAGAAAGAAGACACTCAAGAATTAGAACAAATGATCACAAATTTTAAGGTTCAAATAAAAGAAGATAAAAGAATTGAAGAAGCACTCAAAGAACAACTAGAAGAAAAAGATAAGATCATTGGAAATTTGGAAGCAGAGATTGTCACATTAAGAAAGGATCTTCAAAAGAAAAATATGCAGAACAACTCAAAAGTTTTGGATAACATTATCAACAGTCAAAAATCTCATCATGACAAGTCTGGACTTGGATACAATTAGACAAAAAAAGGATCAACCTCCAAAACAACAGAGCAATAAACATATGCAAAAAGCTATGCAGAAACAATCAAGGGGGATAGGAAGATCTACAAGGAAGATTATAGGGACACTCCTCCACTGAGAAGATTCATATTTATAATCAACAACTGATAGATATGCCTTAGGAAGAAGAATAATTTATACGACTACCTCCTTTCAGAAGATCTTCAATTCCCAGGTATCAAACTATCTTTTTTGGTTTATGTTATGCATGTAATAATTTTGGACATAAAGTTGTGAATTTCATAGCTAACAACAGGAACAGAAACAACTTTGAAAGTCATACACAAAGGGATTATCCAAGAAGCCCTAGTGAAACACAAAGAAGAAGTTACAAAAAGTTTGAATCTTTGAGCACTAAAGTGGAATGTTACAAATGTAACAATTTTGGACACATGTCCAAAGATTGCAGAATGAAATTCCCTCCTAGAGAACCACACCAGAATAACAACAATCACAAACAAGAACCTCATAAAAGGGCATGGATAAGAAAGCATGATCAATATAGCAATGAAGAATGCACACTCGCTCTATAATATAAGCAGAAGAAACGTGGTTGGTATGTTGACAACGGCTATTCAAAACACATGGCAAGTGATATAGACAAGTTTCTTACATTACGAAAGGAAAGAGATGGATCAGTCTCCTTCAAAAATGATGATTTAGCTAAAATCATTGGAAAAGGCACAGTCAGAATTGGGCACAAGAATACTAAGGAAGAAAATGTTCTACTAGTAAAAGATATGAAACATAATCTTCTAAGTGTGATTCAAATGTGTGACCAAGGTCATAAACTTTCTTTTGATTCACAAAAGTGCGAGATAAGAAAAGAAGGTTCAGGAAAATTGATTGCTACAACTGCAAGAACTTCAAGCAACATATATATATTAAGTGAAATTGGAAATGAAAAGTGTTTTCTAGGAAAGGAAGATGAAATTTGGCTATGGCACAAAATAATGGGTCACAAACATTCTGATAACCTTGTCAAAGTCAGTAGAAGATAAGCAGTCATAGAAATTACTCGGATCACGAAACCAACCAACACTTTCTGCAAGCATTGTCAACAAGGAAAGCAAACAAAGACCAGGTTCAAATCAAAGGAATATTCAACAACAAGACCACTGGAAATTGTGCATGTACACATCTAGTTGGACCAACTACAACAAAGGGTTTAAAAGGTGAGAAATACTTTATGTTATTAGTTGATGATTATAAAAGAATGACTGTAGTTTTCTTTCTCAAGAATAAGTTAGAATCTTTTGAAAACTTCAAGATCTACTAGGAAATGGTTGAAAATGAGATGGATTCAAAAATCAAATGCTTGATATCTGATAATAGAGGAGAGTTCACTTCAAAAGAATTTATGGACTACTGCATCAATCATGGAATAAAAAGAAAATTCTTTGTTGCTAGGACACCTCAACATAATGGAGTTGTTCAAAGAAAGAACATACAATATAGGAAATGGCTTGAACAATGCTAATGGATTCCAAATTGATAGATATATTTTGGACACAGGTAGTGCATACAACAGTTCACATTCAAAACAGATTAATGCTCATAAACAACACTGACAAAATTCCCTACGAGCTATGGAAAGGAAGACCAACAAATGTGAAGCACTTTAGAGTTTTTGGAAGAAAATGCTACATCAAAGAGAAGATGGAAAAATGGGAAATTTAACTCTCGTGTGGACAAAGGAGTACTTGTTGGTTACTCAAGTACAAGGAAAGCATACAAGTGTTACAATATGAGATTGAACAAAGTTGTAGAAAGCATCAACGTAACAATTGATGAAACATGCAGGTCAGAATCAAAGGAAGAAGAAAATGAATCAATGGAACAACTTTTCGAAGATGAAGCAAAAGATGAAAAGGAAGTAGAAGAGGAAGATGCAGAGAATCCAACTGAATCAGAAGAGCAATTTCAGCAAGTGCCTCCAAAGAAACCTAGAAGATGAGTACAGAAGAATCATCCTTTAGATCAGATTATCAGTAAAAAAGATGCAGGAGTTGAGACTAGAAGAAGAATCCATTCACCAGAACAAACACACCTAGCACCCACATATATGATTGAACCAACCTATTTTGAGGAGGCCAGCAAGGATGAATTTTGGAACAAGGCCATGACTGAAGAATTGGATCAAATAGAGAAAAATGACACTTGGAAATTGGTTCCAAGACCAAAGGATAAGAATGTGATCAAAACAAAGTAAGTATACATGAATAAATTGAACGAAGATGGAAAAGTTACAAGGAACAAATCTATATTGGTATGTAAAGGATATGCACAGATTGAAGGAATCGACTTTGAAGAGACTTTTTCCCCATTTGCCAAAATGGAAGAAATCTAATTTCTTTTAGCTCATGCATGCTCCAAAAATATTAAAGTGTATCAGATGGACATAAAATCATCTTTTATGAATGGGTAACTTGAAGAAGAAGTCTACATTGAACAACTAGAAGGATTTTAGTTGTCAGAGAATGCAGAATATGTCTGCAAATTAAAGAAGGCCTTGCATGGTCTAAAATAGGATCCTAGAGCATGGTACTCTAGACTGAATAAATATCTACAAGAAGTAGAGTTCAGAAAAGGAAGTGAAAACAACCACCTCTATATCAAGGTAAGTCAAGGTAATATTTTATTAATTGTATTTTATTTTGATGATATTATTTTTGGTAGTGATGATGACAGGTTAAGCCAAAAATTTGCAAAGGATATGCAGAATGAATTTGAAATGTCATTACTTGGAGAACTATCCTTCTTTATGGGACTTCAGATACATGAAAGGAATCAAGGGATTTTAATTTCTCAAACCAAATATATCATAGAAATGCTAAATAGGTTCGAAATGGAAGATTGCAAACCAGCTATCACTCCCATGCAAACCAATTGCAAGCTAAGCAAAGATGATGATTAAAGTCTACATATCAGAGGCAATACAGGTCAATGATTGGCAACCTACTATATGTGAAAGCATCCAGGCCAGATTTAATGTAGGTAGTTGGATGGGTGGCATGATTTCAAGCAGCACCAAAGGAATCACATGTATTAGCAGTGAAGAGAATTTTCAGATATCTCAAAGGAACAAAAGAGTTTAGATTATGGTATCCAAAAGGAAAGGATCTATCTCGTATTGCCTACACAGATGCATATTGGGCAGGTTGCATTAATGATTGACGAAGCACCAGTGGAACAACATTCTACTTGGGTGAGTGTTTAGTATCATGGCTAAGCAAGAAACAATCATCAGTATATCTATCTACAACCGAGGTTGAGTATATTGCAACAATATGTTGTACACAAGTTCTTTGGATGAAACAAACTTTGACATATATACAGGTTGAGTATGATGAGACCATTCCAATATATTACGATAATACAAGTGCCATCAATATATCAAAGAACCCATTGTTGCACTCCAAGATGAAGCACATTCCAAACAAGTATCACTTTCTATAGGAATAGGTTGCAGAAAAGAACATCAGAGTTGAGTATGTGGGAACAAAAGAAAAACTGGCAGACATCTTTACAAAACCACTTCCATGGTAAGCCTTTGAGTATATTCACCAGATACTCAAAGTTATTTCTACTAAAATATGAATGCTTTTGAATCCTTATCTTATATGTCTCAGATGTACACGAGGAAACACCATAAAGAGGACAGTTCAGTTAGGGGGAGCAGCCCCAGATGGAAAGATACATTTGCCATTGATGACAAAGTGGGAGATATTCATCAGATGCAGGGGAAAGAGGCATGGTTCTAGGGGGGAGAAATGGTCACAAAGATGCAGAGGACAGAGGCATGGTTCTAGAGGGAGAAATGGTCACAAAGATGCAGAGGACAGAGGCATGTTTCCAGGGGGAGCACGAGTGATATGATTTAAGTATTGCATTAGAGTGTTTCCATCAATGCCAAAGAGGGATATTATTGATTAAGGTTGGTTTTCATTGATGTCAAACCTTGAAGAAAGTCTGGTAGAAAATTTCGGTAGAACAAAGGTTTGGGTAATGGACCCAAGGTTGTTTCATGTATAATGGTATGACTTTTAATATATTTGAAGGTAATACTTTTCTATATGGATAGTACATGTCATGCCATTTCTGGTGGTATGTGGAACGTCACATAACTCCTCACGGTTTGAGAGTTATGGACTTACGAAGTTGGAGGACCCTCATATGTTGGCTTGAAGCCCCAAAAGGTCAAAGAAGTCAAATATCTTGCAAAAAAGAAATTATTATTTAAATGATAAAGTACAGTGACAAAGTCAAGAAGGATTATTTAAATGATAAAAAGAAGTGACAAAATCAAAGAAGATTATTTAAATGATAAATTGAGGTGACAAAGTCAAGGAGGAATATTTAAATAATAAAGTAATGTAGAACTTTCTAATTATGGAAAGTGGTTAACCCTAAAAATGAGGAAAATAGGTTAAGTGACTTAGAAATGTGTTAAGTGACCTAGAAGATGGAGAGTATAAATAAGAGGCAAGGATCTCTCATTTTACATCACACTTAAGCATATTGAATATCTATAGGTGACTAAGGTAACCAAAGGATATCTAATCTGAATTTTAGAGGGAAGGTGATGTTGGAAGATTGGTTGTTGTCATTGATGTCAACCTTAGTCATTGGTTTTGGACCGCAAGATTGATATGTTATTTGGACATGAAGTACAATGCACATGCAGATACAACACCCATGGATGGATATTATACATCATGTTGTTTCCGGTGGTATGTGGCACATCATGTGGATCCTCATGGTTGAGGAGAAATGAATTTTTGAAGATGA